>JANDKE010000076.1:0-41923 GCA_027627275.1 Coprinellus aureogranulatus | reverse complement strand
AGCTCGCGAGGTCACGGTGGACTTAGACCCGGTAGTTGGTGCGGTGGTCGTTGATCGTTTGAGCGTCGATGCGGCCGCAGCCGGTTTGGTGCCCACCGCGCTCCCAGATACGGAAGACCTCACTCCAGGGGCTGGTTTGACGGATCCCGAGCCGAATGTACCAGAGTTGATGATCTGGGTGCAGTTGGAGATCGGGTCAAAGCATAGTCAGAGGTAAAGGACGTGTGGAAGCACCTTCTTCACCAATGGAGTAGGAGGACCACCGTTCGCCTTCGCAGCATTGGTGTTGACTGACATTGGCCCCTTTTTGGACGGACTGGTGGCAGGAGCTTCCGTGGCTGGCTGTGCTGGAGGAGACCCAGGATCCGGGGCGTCCTGGGGCGTAGCGTCCGCGCCGACTTGCGAGTCAGTAGCAGAGAGAGTTCCGCTTTCGGATTGAACTTCTGCTTGGGTGTCAGCTGGCTCTGATGTTATAGGCTCCTCGCTGTGCTGAACATCAAGCTCGCCAGTGGAGGCAGGGGAAAGGGAGCGTCCATCGTCCTGCGCTGAAACCGGCTCAGCAGACTGCGATTCAACCTGGGACATGGTGGTGGTGTGCAAGAGAGAAGCCAACGGCCTGGCTGATGACGCTCCAAATATTTCGATGTGGCCGGAAGACAGGCAACCTGGAATACGTGGGAACCAGAATCTATTGCTCCCGCTCTACACTACAACTACTGTATCGTCGCATACAGATTCAACGCGTTCAGCGATGGCTCCTCGAGGTTGTTGTGGTTGTATCCCAGGACAGAGACCTTGAGATCGTCAGAATGGGCTGGAATACGGGCGAAACCTCACTCACCGAGCCAGGCTCGACGTTGAAGTGAGTACCTGATCGCGGTGATCAATATCGAGCATGGTCGAATCAGCGGTGAAGGGCATACCAATTGACAGAGGGAAGCGAATCCAACGGGCAATCATGACACGATTGAAGTGCCCGTGAGCGACAATTAGTACATCCCTGAAGTCAACGAAATCAGGATTTGCTGAACACTTTGTGAAGGGAGGGTGTTCCGCACCGGTAATCGCACTCTCCCCTCAAGTACTTCTTGTGCATGTCCCGGACCTGACCTTGGGCGTGAGCTCAATCGTGCAACAGACGCGGACCAAGGGATCCCACCATTTCGATAACTCGATCGACGCGAGTCTCCATCTCGGTCACAGACTCTCCACCAGGGCAACTGGAAATGTCAGTTAGGCAAGCCGGAGGCTACGGAGTGGGTGCTCTCACCCATCCTTCCAGATCTTCCAAGTCGGCTTGATAGCGTGTATTTCATGGGATTTGAGACCCTCGTAGTCGCCTGTGGAAATGTCTGGGCATCGCGCATTCTCCGGGTCGGCGAGATAGCGTACCATAATCCCACTCTCTAACATCCTCCGTCGTTGTTTTCTCGGGCTTATTCTCAATATTGGAAAAGATGATGTCGAAGGTTTGTTGGGCTCGTTTGCGGGGGGAGACGAGGGCAAGACCAATCTTTGCAGGGTCAACGGCCACTGGAACAAGTAAGCGGAATACCCGCTGTTTGAGTAAGAGACCAACTCACATCCAGGGCCAACTAACCGTTCTCCAATGACCTCGACGCACTTCTCACCCTCTGCGGTCAGGGGTATGTCGGTACGTCCTGTCTGTGCATGGGGTTGAGTATGGGCGAGCAACGACGGAATCCCCATGAATGTCACTCACATGCCTCCTACAATGATAGTCAGTACCATATCGGCTGGGCAACGAACACCAACTACTTACCCGTTCTGGGACCACTCAGTAGGGCCTGTAAAGCCTGAATTAAGCTACGAAGCAGGACGCCGGCCTTTATCCCTTACCGTCGGCGGATAATGAACAGCCTGGGCATAGGGCGATTACTGNCCATGTTGGTGGTGGATCTTGAGCAACTTGGTTGGAACGTCACTTGAACATCCCAGCTCTTTATGTATGATGTCCTTCGCAAGATCACTACCGTTGGAACATCTAATATCCGGAGAAGACTTCATTAGAAGCGGTTTGTAAACGGTTTGTCAGGAAGTGTAACGCACTGTAATGCCAGTAGATGTTATGACCTCAGAATCACTATCGGATTTACGCCCGCATTTGGAATACATCCCTCAGGCTGATGCCTCAGCATGGTCGCGCAGCTTCGCCACCCCGTCTTCAACCTGAACCCCTTCCCCCTCTGCTTCGACACAACTCCACCATGTTTGACGAATGTGAGAAGGTGTCCTCTTGGGATGAATAGTACTAACTTCCTATAGATGTCGAGCATGTTGCAGGGAGTTCGGTAGTGCCAGCCCATGTTGCTTCACCCCCGACGCTCTATGAGGGCTTCGAACCTCCAAGCGGGCTCGACGAGTTGGCAGACCACGTTCTGGAAGTATCGGTACGTCGTGAGAGCTCAGCCGTTCGTTCAAACTCACGCATAGTTTAGCAAACCGCTGCCCTCCACCTTCCCCCCGACGCGCCTATCTTCGACCTCGGAAGAGTCCAATTTGCCTTCCCCGCCCCTCTCGTCTCCTTCGTCATAAGCTCGGACATGCTGTGCATGGGCCTGTCAAACAACATGCTTGTCCTCATTGAACTCACACACGAAGACCAGGTCATCAAAATACAGATACCTCGCAAGCCAACCGAAATGACGCTGCACAAGCTCTTCATGGATCCTTCTGGCAGGCACGTTATTGCCACCTCTCAGCAAGGGGAGAACTGGTACCTCTACAAGGGATGGAAGAAACCACGACAGCTGAAGGGGTTCCGAATGGTTATTGAGAGCGTTGCTTGGAACAAGACTGCATTGCTTTCAAGTCCTCACTTGACATCGACCAGGGAGATCCTCATTGGCGCGCGTAATGGCGTGGTATACGAAGCAGTTCTGGATGCCGAAGATGATTTCTTCAAGTCGCAGGAACGCTACCTCCAATCTGTATTCGCCCTTCCTGAGAGGCATCCCATCACTGGTATCAAGTTCGATTATACGCCACCTGCAGATCCTAAGACTGCTCTCGTCCTTGTGACAACACCAACGAGGATCTATCAGTTCTCTGGGCCGGTGGACCACAGGCGCGATGAGAATGGGAGGATGTTCTCATCCTTGTTTGCGCAGTACCGGGACATTGCACCAAGTGCGTTCGCATCCTCACCCAAGGACGCCGCTACGCACTGACAGTACCTTCACCAGAGATCCTTGAGCTACCCGGAGATCTGACGTATTCCGAGCTTCAACTCTTTACCCCCAATCCCAGCCAAGCTCTGTCACAACCGAAGCGACTGGCTTGGCTTACAGGTGAGTTCAACAGTCTTTCAACCTGGCCGTCTCGGTTAAAGAAGGGCAGGTCAGGGCATCTACCATGGAACGATCAACTACGAAGCAGCAACGGAAGATCACATCGACTCGGCCCGGCTTCTACAGTATCCTCTTCTGCCCGGCAAGGATACAGCAGAAGTTCCTCTTTCACTTGCTTTGACAGAGTTCCATTTTGTTCTTCTCTACAACGATAGAGTGGTAGGGATATGCAATCTGGACGATAACAAGACCTACGAGGAAACACTGCCGATTGTAGGCGTCCAGGTGCTCTCCCCGGGTACAGGTACTGATGAGCTACGCCGCAGAAACCTACGGAGGAAGTTCGAGGGCTAGCCGCCGACCCAGTGAGGAAGACATATTGGGTCTTCACTGACCAATCACTCTTCGAGCTTGTCGTGAGCAACGAGGATCGCGATGTGTGGCGAATCTATCTGGAAAAAGGCATGTTCACGACGGCATTGCAGTATGCCAAGGTCAGCATTCCACGGATATCGTCGATTGGCATGTCCTGAAAGGTATCTATAGACTGCCGCCCAGCGAGACCAAATCCTCAAAGCCCAGGGTGAAGATCACTTTGCGCAAGGCCGTTACTTCCAAGCCGCACAGGCGTTCGCTCATTCGTCCGCGTCTTTTGAGGAGGTCGTTCTAAAACTTCTGGATGTCGGAGACAGGGATGCTTTGAGATCGTACTTAATTTCGCGCCTGGAACGCACAAAGAAGACCGTGCGTGTTTTACTCTTCCCATTCTCTTTTTCTGACATTGGCATAGGACATTACCCAACGCATGATGCTGGCGACCTGGCTGGTTGAGTTTTACCTCGGTAAGCTCAACGAGTTGGACGATGTCATCGCGTCAGAATCCGTGTCTCAAGACGTGGACAACCTTCAAGCTGAGCGAACGATACTGGAAGACGAGCTTAGGCAGTTTTTTGAGACATACAGGGCAAATCTGGACAAGGAAGCAGTGTATGAGCTTATTCAAAGTCATGGTCGGACGGATATGTATCTGCATTACGCCACGATAATTGGTGACTATCGGCGGGTTGTCGAGCATTGGATCTTGGAGGAAGAGTGGCTAAAAGCTGTTGAGTTGATTAGCAGACAGGTAACTGCCCTGTTCTCTCTCAGAAATTTTTAAATCGACCCTCTTACAGACTGACCTGGAACTATATTACCGGTTTGGGTCGGTGCTCATTCGACAAGCTCCCAAGGAAACGGTCGATTCATGGATCAGACAGCCAGCGTTGGATCCCCATCGGCTTATACCTTGTCTCCTTCAGCTCCAGCACGCCCCTCGCGATCCCCTTTCCCCCAACTATGCCATCCGATATCTTAATCACGTCGTCTTTGAGCAAGGAAATGTCTCCCCAACGATCCACACTCTTCTACTCACCTTCCACGTCTCCCCTTCATCCCCACTCAAGACGTCATCTGCCGAAGATGATGGTCCTCTGCTACGATTCTTGAATACTGCGCCGGTGGATATGATCACAGGGAAGCCCTACTACGACCTCGACTATGCTTTGCGGTTGTGCAAGATGGCCGGCCGAACCCAACCGTGCGTGCACTTATACTCGAAGCTCGGGCTGTGGGAGAATAGCGTGGATCTGGCGCTGGAAAAGGGGGACCTTGAGCTGGCGAAGATCAATGCCGATATGCCTGAAGATGATCAGCCCTTGAGAAAGAAATTATGGTTGAAGATCGCGAGGTATGTGGTACAGGACAAGAAGGACATCAAAGCGTACGTATCAGAGCGTGGTACTCTAGAATTTGGACAGCTGACGCTGCTTGTCGGCAGGGCCATGCGATTCCTGGAGAATACTGATCTCCTGAAAATCGAGGATATTTTGCCCTTCTTTCCAGACTTTGTTGTCATTGATGATTTCAAGGAAGAGATTGCCCGAGCCCTTGAAGGGTATTCAGCGCACATTGATGATCTCAAGGCAGGAATGGACGAAGCAACGAAGACCGCCGAAGCTATTCAGAAAGACATTGCGGCTCTCAAAAATCGGTTCATTACGATTGATGCTGGGGAGCAGTGTTCCAGTTGCTCGAATTTGTTGTTGACGAGGCAATTCTACGTCTTCCCATGCCATCATACCTTCCATGCCGACTGTCTCATTGGGATGGTGAGTGGGCCCTCGCCATCATGTTGTCTCGTCTCTCTGACTCACTGTGACTTATCGCAGGCAAAGGAGTACCTTCCCGCTCACGCTCTCCGAAGAATTGTGCTGCTTCAGAACCTGCTAGTGAAGGAGGGTCCTCCGACCAGAAAGCAGGTTGTGAGTGGCGATATCGGGCGGCCTGTACCCGCCCCACAACGCACCCTGCTCTCGACCAACTTTGGACCGATTGTCAATCCTCTGCAGAACGGAGCGAAAGCTGCCAATATGATTGGAAGAGGAGTCATCTCGGCTGGAGATCGGCTGCGGGACCTCATTGTGCCAGACGCGCTAGCTGCACTGGTTACGGCGCCGACACAGTGGATTCCAGGGATGGGTGGCGGGGGGAATGGAGGGAAGGCAGCGAGGAATCATGAGAGGGCTGGCTCGGGGAAGGCGGAGAAGATTCGTGCCGAGTTGGATGACTTGCTTACGAGCAACTGCCCGTTGTGCGAGAGCGTGATTGTAGGGCTGGACAAGCCTTTCGTGAAGGAGGGAGAGGCTGAGTCTTCATGGACGTTGTAGTAGTCTTGTGTCAAACTATGGTACAGGTATGATACAGTGGTCAATGCTTGACTGTTTTGCTGCGTCCTGCGCGTTTGGCGAGCCGTGCGGCTTTCCGAGCACCCATCTAAGGGAGAAAGAGTGGATGTGAGCCTGGGAGGTAACGGAGAGAGAAGCGGGGCACGCACATAGGCCTTTGCTTCTTCTATTCGGCGCTTTTCTTCCGCAATCTTTTTGCGCTCGAGCGTAATCTCCTTCCGCCTGAACCGACAAACTGTGAGCCTATTCGTAGGCAAGGAGACGGGGACGATCTCCTACCTTTGGATTTCAGCCTGCTTCTCCTCCTTCAGCTCGGCCTGGAGCTTCTTGATAGCCTGCTCCTTCTGGGTCTTTTCCATTCGATCCTCCCAGCTCTTGGTCTTGACGCCTCTTGGGAGGTGGGAGCGGCTGGTCGAGGTTGAGCATGAGTCGATAAGAGAGGAGAGAAAGCGTACACTGTGGCCGACTTGTGCAGCTTCCAGCCCTTGCCCGAGACCCTGCCGTTGGACGAGGCGGCGAGCTGGACGAGGGGGTGTTCGGAGGCGTCCATGGATGAGAGCAAGATTGATGTGATGGGAAATTTCGAGACGCGAACAGACAGCGTGGGTCTCGCGTCCCTCTCATTCGCTCCGCCTGCGAGCCCACTGGCGAAGGCGGCGACCAACTCTCCACGCTCTTTTATTCCCCTCCCCTCCCCTCATTTCTATCTATTTTCCCCGTCGCCGTCCATGTCGGCGTCCTTGGACTCGACCCCAGACTCCCACCATGTCCGCCACATGCATGATCAGCGCATAAATCGCCTCGACCCCGACGACAATTTCTGCGGCCTTACCCAGTACACCGACACCCCCTCCGTCTATGCGCCAACTTACTTCTCGCCTGGCCCGGCATTCAGTCCGAGAGACCGGCTCAACGACCCCCATATGAGCACAATTGACATGGAGAGCGACCCCCGATTCTCTCTCGCCATCTCGCAGTCCGACGATACAAGTCACGACGATGACGAAACACACTCCTTTGAAGAGGACGACGACGACGGCCCAAAGACCGGAGACGAGTCGGACAGCCGTCTCAGCTATCTGGGGCCCAAAATGCGCATCCATACTCGCGCACCCTGGGAAACGGAGGCCGGTATCGCGGAAGAGGACGAGGACGCCCTCGACAGTCCGAAGCACCACGCATTCCCATTTAGCTTCGGGGGAAGAGGCCATTCTTCGACAGGGTCATCGAGCCCCCGCCCAAGCTTGAGCTTTGGCAGACCAAGCGGAGATTCTGCTAGGTCACATATCATGCCAAAGCGTTCATTTGACACAATCAACTCCCAACTCTCTTCTAAAGGCGCCTTATAGTGAGTCAACTCCGTTCATTAATGTCTATCACAGCGCTGAGTCTGTTCATTAATCTCAGTGCGCTTGCGCAAGAGAGTTTGTCGTCAGCATCCCTCGCCAGGTCAAATCCACCCCTTCAGAAAGATAGCCTCTTTGGGAAAATATCATCCTTCGGCCGCGCTCGAGGGAACTCCTCGCCTTCTTTACCGCCCGCCCTTTTGCCGACCCGGTCGCATCTTAGCTCGGGGGTTCCGTCACATCATCGAAACCCTCTCGATAATGGGTCTCAGATTGACTACGACCCTTTCGCAGCCAACGCGAGTCACTATGCCGGTCATGCGTCAAGGCCCCAGTCCCCCGCAGTGGAGGAATCGATCCATCCCTACGCTAACCCCGACCTGATGACAACCGAGCCCTCTAGCCGAAGCACTGGCTATATAAGTCCTCTCCCGTCCACACCTCCCATTCGTAACGATTCCACTGTCACAGTAACGCAAAAAGTCGACCTCAACACCCCCACAGCGTCTCGGAATTCCCTGAGCTCAACAGCTGGAGCACACAAGCACCGAGTATCCTCAATTCACGGGAGGGAAATCTCATCACCCGTCGCGGTTCAGGGCTCCTCTCTCCCTCCCGACATGGCGCCAGGAATCGAAAGCCAGGCAGGAGCTTTGGGCCATCTTCCTGGTTGGAAAGACAAGTCTGTTCCCCCCGCCTTCAACCTTATATCGCTTGAGGAGGCAAGGGCTCTGAGAAACAAACCTCAACCTCAGCCACCAACTCCTGTGGATGAGTCGACGCCCATGCAGTCGGCGGCTAACCTCCTATCTCACTCCACGTCGACCCTTCGCACCACCGTAACAGAAGACTCTGCATCGGTCATCAACCAAGAACCTTCGCCGACGGGTCGCACTCGCGGTCGCACTATCAGCGCTGGAACCAAGGCAAAGAACGCATTTCACTCTATTGTCGGCTCTGTCATGACCGAGCGTCGTGATCCCGAGCCCTCAATCACGCCTACTCAGTCAACACCCACTAGTCAACTACCAAAGCAGGTGAAGCACAAGAAAAGTGGATTCATGCGCCTTTTTAACGGGAGCATGAAAGAGAAAGAGCCCGATGCAGCACCCCCGCCCGTTCCCTCGGCCTCCAATGCATCCGATATCGCATCACTCAACGTGAAGCGAGTGGTCAGCCGCATCCCTGTACCGTCTTACAATCTCCCTCACTCAGAGCCGCCTCTCCCTCCAAGCCCACCCCCTGCAGGTTCCGCCAAGCGTGCACCCCCTGCTCTTTCCATTAACACTGTGTCCTCGAATCCTCAACGCCGAGATATCGAAGACCAAAACGATCGGCAGGCGACGACATCGAGCCTGTACGCCCCGAAGCCATGGTCGAGCAGCGATCAGCCACCACTTAGTGCTCCGCCTGATATGACGGGCTTCCCAACCCTCAAGCTTCGCCCTGTATCGAGCCTTTTCAGCTCTGGTTTCGAACATATCGTTCCCGATCTAGCGACATCTTCCGACTTTGATACCCCCTCTTCATCCAGCCCCCACGGTCCAGTATCCCCCATCACGCCTGGAAAGACCGATCCGGTCCTGCGCCCTGGATCAACACTACAGTCGACCACTCCCAACTCAGAGTTGGCATCATCTCGACGTCGCGTCACGGAGCTCGAGATGCAAGTGCACAACCTTCAAATAGAGTTGGAGGGCCTGCGTTCACGACAACATGATCATGGTGGTCCGTACTGCCATACGTGTGGAAGAGGGAGAGACAGCTCGCCTGGAGTCAGGGACGAGTCTTTGTCCTCAACCTCTTCATCTTCCAGCGGCAGCGGTGGGATTGCCCATGCTAGTGTCATTAACCGACCAAGGGCAAAGACATCCTCGAGATTTGTAAATGCGGTGGCATAAAGCCAGTGGCCCTTTTCTTGGTGTCGCGCGAGTCTTACTGCCTGGATTATATGTGTACATCCTTGAGGAGTCCTATTTAGTGTTGTATGTTGTAACATTGTACTATCTCGCCTCTCTTTATCTTCTTCCCTTCGCCGGACACTCCGGACACTGTCCCATTCTTGACGCCGCCGCCACTCTTCTACCTTTGGACTAGCCCATCCCGCTTCACTTTGTTTTCCCTCGCCTCATCCTCTCACTCGTCGTCATATCACATCCCAACATGTCGTCGCGGCGTCATATCAGTCCGAGTCCTACTCTATTAATCTGTCTTATATCGCCGTTTCCCTACAGTATATACCTTTTCTTTGGATTATTAGTGGCGTCCGCCAAGGGTTCTACCCTTCCTCCCCTCATTCAGTGTCCTTTCCATACGCACTTTGACTCTTACTCCTCACTGCCCCCAACGCCTTGTGCTGGCCGAAGGAGGCTTCTTAACCATTTAGTGTACCATAACTTCGCTGAATACCTTGAATACCATCCATACACCGTCGCCTTATGTATGGTCATATTTCGTCAACGCTTCAACCAATGCAGCTACTTGAAGGTAGGGTGCTAATATAACAATTGCAGCTCCATAGTATATACGCAGCCCGAAATGATCAAGCGTGCCATGGTGTGCAGATACTTAATCGTACCAAACGGATGGTCTACTCGTCCACGCCGATGAGCCAGCCAATTCCCTTTGACAAGGCTCTGGAGGCCTTTTCTCCCACATCATCCACGCGGTGGTCTCTCGAGACCTCGCTCGCGTGAGCCGTGTGATGACTAGTGTCTGAGCCAGTGCGGTGCCCAATTGAGAATGGGAAATTCGATGCCACCGTCTTGAACGTCCTCGATGCAAGGGCAGCAGCGTCTGGTGTGCTGAGCAAAGGCGGCGAAGGCATGTGCAAGTCCTGCAATCTTGCGCGCAAAGACGATGCGACGTTCTTGCCAGAAAACATGCCGGAGACTGCACCTGCGCCACTGCGATCCAGCATTCCCCTTGGCCGGGCTGCGGATTGCGGGATAGCACCATCTGGATTGGCCAATCGCTCTTCACGTGCTTCGATATCCTCCTTCTGCAGCTTGCGCCAAGCAGCAAGCACATCGTGCATTCTATCCGCGGGGCAGAGTTCGAGAGTCTGCCCCAAGAGTTTCATCTTCTTGCCTAAGTCTTGAAATTCGGGCTGTCTACCTAGCTGGAACGATGCAATCCAAGACACCTCGATAGCCTCTTGTACTTGAGTTGGAGTTGCAAGCATCCAACCGTCTGTCTGTGCCTTGAGCCGATGGACGATGTCAATCATCTTCTGGCTATGCTCGAAGGCCCTCTCGAAGTCCTCTGCTTGCAGGGCAGTATCGGCCATCATAGCGAGAACTTTCACTTCTGCTGTGAAATCATTGCGGAAGCCGAGCTTCGACGAGAGGTCAAGCATTACTTCAGCATGCTTGTATGCGTCGGCGTTGCATGAGAGGACGCGAGAGATGAGGGATAGTCTGTCCTTCGTAAGGCGGATTTCAATGGGAGAAATTGGAGTGCCGCTATTAGAGGTGACGTGAAACGAGCATATTCTGGAGGTCGCTTCTATGAACTCTTTCTCTTGTACGATCCGTGGGGAAGGAGAAGGAACGTCAAGACTAGATAGGGTGAGTGAAAGCAAGGGATAAAACCGAAGGTCCTCACCAGTCGTATGCGAGCTTCATGTCGCCAACTTTGTAGTTTCCAGAACTAGCGTTGTCGTACAGCTCGTGCGAGCAGTTCAGGCAGACGTCTTCAATAGCACGTGGAGAAAGCCCGATCTTTCCATGGGGGTGTCGAAGGAGCGTTTTCGCAACATCGAATTCTGAGCAAACCGTCAGGACACCATTGGAATGTAATCGATGAGCGTGACTCACTGCCAGTACTAAGCAAACCACTCAAGAATATTGTCACAATCTCCTCCCGCGACAGTAACCCAAATGCCCCTTTAATCCCGGATTCACTTCTCTCAGTCAATTTCAACATGTCATCCAGCAACCATTCCCAGTCTTCGACTGTGTTCAATGGATCGATGCTTCCTCCAGCACGCCGAGCCATTCGGTTTGCCCATGCTTTCTGTTCATTCACATCACCGGCACTTTGCAGAAACCACCGAAGGGGAGCGGGTACGCTCCAACGTGAGAGGATCTCGCCTGACTCCAGGTGAATATCCAGGATATCTAGTGCCCGGGAGAGTGACTGGAAGTGCAACGGCTGGAAGAAAAGTAACAGATCTTTGGGTGTGCACCTTGGTCGGCTGGTGGTGGGGGTTACAAATTCACCGAGGGAGGCGAGAGTAGTATCGGCTGCTTCTTCTTCTGTGTCATCCTGAGGTGTGGCCCAAGCAGGCATACACTCGAAGATACGACTCATCGTCGGCCATTCATCGAGGCTGTCACTACCGTAGAGGCAGGCCAAAGCAAGTTTGGCCAGGTCAACATCGTTTCGTAGTAGCCTTTGTCCAACTGGGAGGGTAGGTTTGGAAGCTTCGAAGATTGAGGCGGCCAGCTCCAAGGGAGCTGACAGGACATAATCTGAGAGCATCCTTTCTTGCAAACCTGGATCTGGTTTTCCTGCACGTTCCGCCCGGGCTTCCAATACAAACAGGTAGGGGATAACGAGGCGCATAATGTCGTTGCAGATGCTGCTGGGGGAAGAATGGGCAAGGTATGCCTGAACCACGGCTTGAGGTGACATTGCCCGCCAGAGGTCAAGGTTCCAGTCGCTGGGGGATGTGGAGTCCTGTGGTGTGTCATAAATAAGGCGGGACAGAAGACTGAGCTCCTCCCCCAGCTCGTCTAGTCCAGAAACGCTTTGCGATGCACCGTGTTGGATGAGCGTCAGCGCAACATCGACCAATCCTGTCGTCTGGATGATTTCCATAACACGAGATATGTACCATTGGGTGAGCTCCGCTGATGACATTGGCCCTTCGCGCCCATCAGCCGAACACTCCTCTCCCAGGGAGGCAACGCCGAAGTAGCGCCCTGAGTGTTGAATTGCTCTTTGGGTCGGAGTCAACCGCGAGAAGTCATAACCTGCCGTACTGGTGTCTTCATGCGCCCAGCTTCTCTCGAAACCCGTAGAGGGATCCAGGGAAGGTAAAAGGAGTCGGTAGGAAGAAGGTGGAGCGTGTTCGGGAATACATGCCAATATGTCGAGACGATATGGCCAGAGGATTGAGGAATGTCGTTTGACGAGTATATGCAAAGCGTCAAAGTATTGCTGAGAGGCAAGCTCCTTGGCCGAAGAAAGGAGACCATTGGCGAGAAACTCGGGGAACGTAAACGGCAGTTGCGTTGCAGGTGATCTTCGCTTGGGGGACGCCGCAGTGCTCTCTTCAGCCCATGGATCGTCCTCCCACTCGTTCAGTTCATCTTCTTCGTCCTCCACAATGTCACTTTCGACATCATAAACGGCTGCGGCAGCCTTTCCCAACTCCACATAGGTGTTCAACCTCCCCAACCGCTCGAGCAGGACGGATCGCAATTGACATAGCTGTGCGTCGGAAGGGAGCTGCTGGAAGTGTTGGGTCAATAAATCTTCATTGGAGGACCTGGACTCAGTCTCTTCGTCCGATTCGGGATGCAAAAAGGCTTTGCACCGTTCGAGGACTGGGTCCGTTCTTGAGATACCGTGAACGAGGAGTGCATGCTGGGCGTTGGTGTCCGGGAGGATGCGGTCAACGCATGCAGCAGTTGCCCATACGTCGTCGGAGACAGCCCCGAGGATGTCGTATACAACGTCGGCGGTGATTTCGTCGTCTGCCAAGTTCGTCCATCGTGAGGGGGCGGTTGTCGTCATTATGGGGGAGGGGAAAGGGTGCTGAATGGCAACGTCGATGATGCGTGTCATGCTGGGAGGCCGGCATTTCGTTTGATTACCGGACTGAATGTGCCAGTGCATGCCAGCAACCCTCAAGTCACAGCTCAATGACGTAGAAACTATTGTACAGATTACACCGCGTGACTCAAGTACCCTACTTTTATAGAAAAAAAACACTTGGACAGACAGCCATAGTCGTCCAGGGGAAGGTCCAGTAATGAGAAAGCGTGCTTAGAACAATGTCTCCTCGTCGCGCAGATACTCCCCGACGTCGCTGCGCGGTAAAATTAGTGTTAATCACATGCAGACGGGGTCATGAGACGTACGCCTGGTGAAAGACGATAATGGCGGTGGGATCGAGTTTTCTTGTATCAACGGTTGACCGAGCAGTGACGCCGAATCCCTGCATCACAGTGAGCAGGAGCCGAGAGAAAGGAAAGATATTTTCAGACGCACTAAAGGAATATCACTCATGCTAAAGACCACAACCCCCTGATGCTCTGGCGTGTCCTCCGTTATTCGTCCAAGGTGGGCTTTCAGTATGTGATTTCCGTAGAGGAAAGGCATCTCCCCGTTGGGCTTGATCCACACCTTCGAGAGATTGGGTCAACACGAGAAAGCGGTCAAGGGAGCGAGCAGGCGCACCTTGTATTTAGCGTACTGGGCGAGGTAATCCAGGGCAGTAATGTGCAGCTTGAATTTCCCGCTCTTGCTGAATTTGCCAAAGCATGTTCCAAGGCTAACAAGATTCGGCCTGGCTACCGAGATGCCCAATCGCATAGATGCTTCGGATACATAGTAAACGCGATCCTTCTGTAACCTGAAGCAGTAGGGTTCGTCTGGTCGGTCGATGAGGTGCACCAAGTTCTTGCCCTGCGGCAGAAATGAGAATGACTTCTGCTGCTACGGATATGAACACGAACAATGTAGTTTGCAAGCTTCGTGAAGACGGCCTTGGATTCTTCCTCTGTCAGTGGCCGCATGGTTGTGGAGGAGAAACGGTACAGTTCAAAGTCCCTCGAGAAAAGCTCTGATGGGTGACATAAGCTCATGTCGGACGCGGCGGTAATCAGGCTCGCCAGGTCAACATCTCCCCCTCATGTCTGTACCTTCCTTCACTTCCTTTCCAACTTTCGAAACAGGGACATCCAAGAAGGAGNCTAAAGAAGACGACAGGGCGCATAGGCAAGAACGGAAATACGAGAANCGTCNCAAGTCCGGCTCACCATCGCGGCGGAAGGACAGTGAACGCCGCAGACACGAAGATTCGAGTCGAGAGAGGCGGAAAGACAAAGAAAGGGACAGTCACAAGAGAAAGGACAGACGCAGGGAGAAGGGTAGGGATGGCCGCAAATATGACGAAGAGAGGCATAGCAGTAAAGGCAGGACGGATGAGCAGCCCACTACGTTACCAGACAACTCGCATCGCCTTTTCTTCTCCGATCGCAAGCCCGACCGCCTCAACATCCAGTATGGTAAACTGCATGCAGGGGATGTGCCGAGATATCATCCAATATATGGTATGTTCCTCGAGACATTGCGTATCGGCTACTAATGAAGGTAGGAGGTAGATATGCCATTGGTTTGCCTCGCGGCTTCATTCTGCATAGGGTCGGCGACGGTATTGAAGTATGCGTGAGGCTGGGCAAAAGCAAGGTGCGTTATTTGATAGCTAGTCGTACAGAGTTCTGACCGGGGGTCCAAGCTCTCGAGCATAACAGATTCACGGACACGTTCAATGCTTTCGCTCCCTCCGACCCGGAGGATTGTTGGGACACAGAACGATTCGTGTTACCCCGAGGTCGACGGTTGCATACGCCTTCCCGCTGATCAGGCTAAAACAGCCTCAGAGGACACCTACCGCTCCATAATCGAGGTCAGGGATGACGAAGGCAGTTCCTCCGAATCGACCAGCGCCGAGTCAGACGAAGAAGTCACCAATGACCAAGTCGGTAAATTCCTTGAGACCTCTCAACAGGCGCAATTACGCGTCCTCGAGCAAAGGCTTGCTCAAAATCCAAGCTCGGTCGACACATGGTTGGCTTTGCTCGACGTTACGCTTTCCACCATCCCAATCACATCCAAGAATGCGACCAAGGCGCGCTGCGATATCGCTGTTTCCCTACTGCAAAGGGCGATCGACTCTCACCCTATATCGAGGGCATCTCCAATCCTACATATCAAGTATCTGAAGGCTGGGGAAGAGATCTGGGATGCAGGGCAACTACTAGACAAGTGGGATAAGGCGCTGCGGCTGGGTGACATCTCGCTATGGATGGAATGGCTGGAATGGCGCATACGACAGGGAAAATCGGGGTTAGAAGGTCTCTTTGAAGACACGGATCGCGTCCTATCTGCTGAACCTTTCCAGCGGGACAGCATCGATTCTGAATTGGCTAGATTGCGCGTATTTTGGAGGACAGTGACTGCGTACAAGAGCGCGGGATTCACTGAGCGTGCAATGGGAATGTTTCAAGCACAGTTGGAATTGTGCGTCACTTACCACTTCCATAATCCTCCGCATTCCTTGCTAATGCCGCATTCAGTACGTTCAACATTCCTCCCCAAGTAGCATCTTCACCCTTCCATCACCAGCTTGATGAACTTGAGGAGTTCTGGGATAGTGAAACCCTGCGGATATTGGAAGATGGGGCAAAGGGTTGGAACGTCTGGTACCAGAATGGGAAACCAGATCCGCAACGCAACGGTCCTTCACCTTTCCCGAATCCAGACGTCCAGGACTTAGACCCATATCGACAGTGGGCGTTCCACGAAGCAGCTGTCGATCGTACTGCAATGTTTCCTATCCGGGCACAAGGAATGGACGACGCGGACCCTTATTCTACGGTACTCTTTTCGGACATTCGCGCAGCCCTCGTAAAGATCTCGTCCCCGCAGGCAAAGCGTGCCCTTCGATTGGCTATGCTCTCTTTTCTAGGATTCCCCATTCCTGGGATGGCCAGCGTATTTTCTACCAACTCGCGCGACACGAATTGGGACGATCGTTGGTCCATGAGCGCCTTTACCAATGCTAGTCAACTGTCATCCCTCTTTCCCAAAGATGTTGAACACCGTGGACCGACTGGCGAGTCCATCGCAGGGACAGTAATTGCCCACGAGAAGGAGTACAGGGACTCTTTCGGGCCAGTGAAACATTGGGGTTATGGTACAATTTCACCTTTGGACATACAATATGGAAGCAGATCGCGCCAGCACCTGTGGGCAGCGTCTGACATAGGAGGCGTCGATGCTAAACTGGCGTTGAGAGTGTTCTCCCAGTTGAGGCAGCAAGACAACGACTTCGAGTGGGATTCCCTGGCCTTGGCATATGAATCCTCTTTGAACATCAAGAAGTGAGTTTGATTCGTCTGTCTCGCGTAGCCCGGAACTGATTTCCCCCGAGTTCTCTCAAGCTGTCGAAAGCCTTCCTGGCGACCTCGAAGAAATCTCCGGAATATTGGGGAGCACATGCGCAGCTCGAGCGACTGAACGGACGTCTGGACGGAGCCCGGAAGGTTTATCAAACGGTCCTCGTTGCTTCGCAGCCCGACGACCATTCTGCGCAAGGATTGGCTTCGCTTTGGTGGAACTGGGCGGAGATGGAATGGCTGGCGGGTACAGACGACACATCCTTGAACGTCGTGCTGCGTTCTGTTGGCGTGCAGTCGACCACGGGTGTTAGCATCCTTCGTGCTAAGCGCTTGCTCGATGAGATGGCGGCTGCTGCTTCGCATTGGCAAGACCGCCAGAACTGGACCAAGCTGCGGGCCCTGTTAGAGCTGCTGAATGGGGCAGATGTGAAGGATGCGCTCGCCGTGTTCGACGCGCAGATGACTTCGTTGGGTCACGGTACCGTTCCGCATGAGAGCTTGACCATGGCGACATTGCTGTTCCTCTTCAATCACCGTGTGGTCCTCAAGAATCCCATGCCGCCTGCAATTCTCAGGGAGCGGGCCGAGCTGGCGCTCGAAGCATACCCCAGCAATTCGATCATCATGGGTGTATTCTTGGAAGGAGAAAAGGGCCAGGGTGTCTGGGGTAAAGTCAGAGGTATGTTGGGAGCCAGCGATGGCAAAGTCAAAGACGTTGCACGACGGATGGAGGAGGTATGGATTGCTGGTTGGGAAAAAGGCAGATGGAAGGCAGAAGAAGAGAGAACCCGAAGTGGATTGTCGGCTGCGGTTGAGCATGAGAGGTAAGTCTTCCAGCGTCATAAGACAGTCCAGGACAGTATGGATCAGCATCCCCTTCTGTAGGACACGGGGCAGCCCGATTATCTGGCGACTGTATCTCGAATTCGAAATCAAGGTTGGGAAATATCACAATGCGAAGAAACTGTTATTCCGTGCCATTGGAGAGTGCCCCATGGCCAAAGGTCAGTGAGACCTGCTCTCCGCTAAGACCTTGCTGACCTTGTGGTCAGAACTCTATCTACTCGCATTTGGCCCTTTGCGGTCTGTGTTTGATGGGCAGGAGCTGCAGAGTTTGGCGGACCTGATGGCGGAGCGCGGGATCCGATTGCGACAGGCTTTGGATGAGGTAGTGGATATGGTGGAGGAGAAGAATAGGACGGTGGAGGACAATGGAGAGGAGGCGATGGACGAGATTGAACACAATGCGCAGGAGCTGCGACGGTTGATGCCGTATTGAGCAGCGGTGTACAAATAGGCGACAATTGTAGTTTGACAGACACCGTGTGAACTGGTTGGACGAAGCACGAGGCGGGACTGCTTCGCTCGCATCTCCACTCGGACTGCAATCCCTTCACGTTCTCTACTTCTCTCCGAATGCTTTCTCAATCATCTTCATAGCCAATCCCAATGTCGCCCGTACAGCAACCACCCCAACTTGGAGGGCCCCGCGACGACTGGGCCGACGCTGACTTCGACATCCCCGAGGGCGTGCCGCTGCACGCTCCTTCCGACAGAGACGAGGACGAGGACGAGGACTGGGATCTTGACGTGGATCTCGAGCAGACTGGGGCTGTCAGGGCGAAGGCGGTGGTTGCTGGAATTGCCGCTAGGCTGGACTCGGTTCCCCAACGAGCGTCCTTGTCGGCATCAGCATCCCAAATGTTCACCATTCGGCCGCCTATCTCGTCGCTGGACATCGAAGAAGACGACGAAGAAGGTGTCTCAACAATCAAGGGCACGAATACCCTCAAGAGCGACACGGTCAAGGCTGCGGATCTACCCCACAATCTTAAGCCCAAAATTCCGAAGCTGCCCCTCTCACAGACTATCGACGAGGACTTTGAGGATGGCTTCGCCTTGCCCTCCGACATGACAAGACTATCTCTTGCTCCTAAATCGCTCAATCACCAGTCTTCCAAGACCTCACTGGAATGGGGCGACAAGGACAGCTCGACATCCACTTCGTCGCAGTCATCCGATGCTTACTCCACCCTTGGATTCGTTGATACCTCGCCGCTATCCCAATCCAACACATCGGCCTCTCTGCCTGATTCCGAGACGGAGGATGAAGACGATGACTTGGAGGGTCTTGTCATACCGAAGGCATTATTTGAATCCAAACAGAGCGCCCGGCAGCTCAACCAACTCCTGGAAACCAGGAAGAACGCAGAGCCAGCGAACAGCCCTGTCCCAATGCCCACACCCAACCCAGAAGACGATTTTGAGACTGGTCTCATCATCGAAGATGATGTGGACCTCAGTCCCAGCCGTCTCCTGACAAACTCTCAACAAGCACAGCGGGCGGCCAACCGTAGTTGCTCGAATACTCAACGCTCACTGTCTGGTCTTCGGCCTCCCCCGCGGAAGCTTGACCGGTCAAAGTCTCCCTCCAATCCTCCGCCATCGTCGCAGCGCCAGCTCCAAAAGATTCGTCTATCCCCCTCCCCTCCCTTGAGGCCACCATCCCGTTCGCAAAACTTCCAAGCCTTTGGCCCTCCTCCGCCTATTCCATCCCCTGCGCCCTCTCCCTCAAGCAACTTCCTTACCCCTAAGCCAGGTAGTCTGCGCGGCCAGAAGTCCCACACAGGACTCAAACCCCCAACGCCCCCTGCTACCGTGAAAAAGCTAACTCGGAAAGCTTCGATGTCTGTGATTGAATCCAGCCAGAAGCAGGCCTCACGGATATCGGTAGAGGTCAAACCCCAGCAACCGAAACTCGCCCGGTATGAAGAGCCGACCCTAGCATCGAAAGCCAAGTCTCATAAGAATTCGACTAGTCGAATTCACGACTTCAAAGTCCCTCCTTCCCGCCCTTCTACTCCTTCTTCAAACCCCATTGCCCTCCGGCTTACCATGCCTACACAATCAAGGCTCAAATCTCGCCCTTCCCTCTCGCAGGTCTTCGGTCAAGCCCCTGACCCACCAACGCCCATTTCTATCTCACCTCGCCCCCCTTCATCTACATCTTTGCGTACATCGGGATCAAGGATATCCAAACCAAGCCCTGCCCCAGCGTCTCCTCCTCCAGCCTCGCTCCCTAAGCTCTTGAAGAAGCCAAAGCGCCCTAGGATGTATGGTGATGGTACCGAGCTTGATGCCTTGGACGACCTACCCCTGGACCAGGATAAAGAAACGCGCTACAGAGTGCATCCCAGAGGACAGGGCAACCGGATACCTGGCGCTTTCTTTGAGAAGCCATCCCCNAAGGCCGGTGGTGACAAACCAGGAGAGGCGAAGCAAGGGACCATTCGAAGAACAAAGGGGACAGATACTCTCGAATGGTATGTGTCCTTGAGTCCGCCTTTCGAGCGATGACTGATCTCCTTACCCAGAATCCGGTGTTCTGACGCCTGCAACCAATACCCTTCGAAGAACCACAACATCCATCGACGCTACCTTTCCGACCCTCCCTCGAAGTTGGCTTCCACCGACCGTNTACTCCAAAGAACGAAAGAGGAAGTCGANNGGCTCGTCCCCAAACACNNCTGCGACGNAANCCCACGCTCGAACTCCGNNATNTTGGGAGNNACAAAATGGTCCCAAAGGTGCGTCAATATTTAATCCAATCTGACCGTCATGATAATGGCATGCCTAGTTATCGGCGATATGAAGTGGAATCCGTCCAGCCTTCGATGGGAAGGCAACGATCACGTCCTCCGCGAATTCGACGCCGCGATGGGCACTTCGACGCGACCCGCCCTAATCACCCAGCTCACTGGGTCGAGCATTGGCTCCCCTTCAGGGAACTACGCCAACGGTGCGCGCGTCGTAGGGAACATGTATTTTGACCCTCAACAAATGCGGTGGATATCTACGCTTTCACCAGACGAGGAAGAACCTGACGTTTTTGCGAATATGGCCGACGACGAAAATGACAGCGACGCCTGGGGGACTATCCGTGGCCAGGGGCCGCGGGCGTCGACCGCAAGCTCAGTCATATCGGTCGCAGAATCTGTGGATATGATGTGCCCTAGCCCTGGACCCGGACATTCACGGACTATGTCTGATTCTGGAAGCGACCGCGGCTCCCGTGCTTCGATGTACATGGGCGACATTGACGAAGAATTCATCGAACAGTGTCGACAAGCAGAGATAAGGCATCGAACAGAAATGAAAGGCTGGAAGACAGCACTCTCGCACGATCCACATCATACACATACCACCTCTCACCTCTATGAAATAAGGGCCTTGGCGACCCGCAAATACTAGATTCATATGCTGCCCCGCCCGCTCCCTTTATCGGGTTTCATCTCGCTCCTTCGCTCTTTCTTTGTTCAGTATTGTTTCTTGCCATCCCTTGTTTGTAATCTGTAACTTCCCTTTTTACGTCTCCGTGCTTTCCTGTTTTGAGTCAGTTATCTTGTTGCACGTATACCTATCGCACAGTATACCTAATGTATTCCAAGTCTCCGACCGACACATTCACATTCCTTGGTCTCATTTTTCTCCTCTCTCCTGATATGCCCTCCACATATTTTAGTAGCATGTTCAGCGATGTGCATCTCCCATACTCCTGCCCGGATTTCCGTAGTACCCAGTCACTAGTCACTAGTCACTCATTGTAATGCTCCAGTTTATACGCATAGGAAACAAATCATAGTCTAAATTGCATTCATAACAAGTCAAAACTTGCCCCTTTCTTCCCGTCTCAGAGTTTGAGCACGTTCAAGTTCCCAAATCTGATGCTCGTTCATCCCGATAATCGACCCCGTCTACTCCCATCTAACCGCCCCATGACTTGATTCAAGCCACCTCTATGAGCGCTTCAAAGCAACCCAGCCCTCGAGCATCAACCTCCGGGTCTTCTGGGTTTAGATTGCAATCCGGGCACGGCAGGATTGTAGTAACGTCGCACGGCTCAAAGGCGGTTTTCTCGGAATTGGCAGCGGCTTATCCTCTGAAACTCCTTTCGCCCCGTATTGGCTCAGATGGAGTTGCCGTAGTCTACGTTTTGAGCTACGGAGGGGGACTGATTGGCGGGGATGAGGTGGTCCTTACTGCGGAGGTGAAGGATAAAGCCCGTGCAGTTATTCTGTCCCAAGTACGTTGACAAGATGGAAAGGTCTGAGTACCGTCGAGCTGACCGGCTCGCTATGCCTTGTATTCCAGGGTTCGACAAAGGTGTTCAAGGTGCGAGTAGGGAGCCGACTTGCGGCATCATCTGGAAGAGCGTTACCGCGTTCCACACCAACCGCAAGGCTGCAAAGTGCTACTACGCCTCCATCCTTACAACAAACGACGGACACCATCAACGATAGTGTCGCGGCACCCTTGACTACGCAAACCATGGAATATTCAGTCGAGGAGGGAGCTGGACTGTACCTATTGCCAGAACCTGTGACATGCTTTCGCGATGCATCTTACAAGCAGATCCAAAGATTCTATCTCAAGCGGACGAGCTCCCTCGTGCTGCTCGATTCGATCACATCCGGGAGGCAGGCCTGGGGCGAAAACTGGGACTTTTCCAAATACTGCAGCTTGAACGAAGTTTGGATTGGAGGGAAGGTGGTGGCCAAGGATGTCATGCTATTAGCAGGTCCCAACATCCAGGAAGACCCGCCCGATTCCGGTCACATATCTAAGCGCTCGCTTCGAGAGAAATTGGCGCCATATTCCTGCTATGCTATGGTCCTGCTCTATGGCCCACAGGTCCGCGAAACGATATGTGACATTGAAGCCCTGTACAAGCAGGAAACCGTTTTCCAAAGGAAGAAGCCCACAGACTGCATCTGGTCATTTTCCCTGCTCGGCGAAGGCCCTCTGGATGGAGCTATCATCCGCGCGGCGGGGAAGGAGACAGAAGGGGTGCGCTCATGCCTGAAGTACATTCTTCGTCATCTGGATAAGACCATTGGGGCCGACACTTATCGAAGGGCGTTTTCGTAGCCTTTCCGGGGTACGGAATCAATGGAAGAGTGGACTCAAACGGGGTGCCTTAGGTGCGCCTTGGCGGCGATCTGGAGTTCCTCCAGCGCTCATGTTGATAAGCTTACCGAATGTCGTATCGCGACTTTATACACAAGCAGAACCTTCGGAGGTGTGCACAACACTGGAATCTACAGTACATTGGACACACACTGGTGGGAGACGGCGGTGGATCATTTAAAATCTCGGGCGTTGCTTGACCGAACACTCTCGCAGTAGTACCCTACCATTATGGCAGTCCGGTTGCGCGGTCAGTGAGGTTGTTTATACTCTTCTACGCCGCCACAGATTCACATGCAGGAATGTATCCAGTTTCGTGACCGCTATCTCAAGTGCAAGCCCTCCCTCTCCAACGCGACATGAGATTCCACCATCGTCTCGGTCAAGGTTGGCTTTCTTACAGCGAACTCAATCTTATCTGGCTCTGACACGCTGAGTGAGAATTCAATCGGCGCTTCGTCAGATTTGACGTTCACCGCATCCTGGCCGATGCGAGTTAGACTATATAAAGCCAGTCCCGAGTACGGTCGGACGGAATACCTTGTCTTCCCTCCCTCCCTTCTTTGATTCTGTAATGGGCTCTCACTCCATCACGAGAGTTTCCACTTACCAAGGATCAGGGGCTACTCAGGAGCTGACTGCATCATACCGTCCTGAAGTTGATACTTCCTCGATTGACGAAAAGAAGCTCTTGTGGAAAGTCGACCTGCATGTCATCCCATGGTTGACCGTGCTTTATCTGTTCAGCTTCCTCGACCGGGGGAGTATAGGAAATGCCAAGGTGCAGTCGCAGCTTGCTCGATGAAGGCTCATTTTTGATACAGGTCTATCCCAGCTGTACGGCCTGGAGGCCGATTTGGGCATTACAGATCGACAATATCTCCTCTGCTTGAGCATGTTCTTCCTTCCGTATGCACTCTTTGAGGTAAACGGGGAAACTATTCGCTTCGCCAAGTTCACATGTGCTCACGCTCATTGTGCTTCTTGCGCTCAGCCAACAAGTAATGTCTTCCTTCGAAGGCTCAAGCCTTCTATATGGCTGTCTTGTATGATGCTTCTTTGGGGTACGCTCATGGTCAGCCTACTTTCCTTTCTTGATGTGACCATTGAGCCAAACACGACAGCCACAGACTCTACACGGTATAGCGAAGAATTACGGTGGACTACTCAGTAAGCATCAGAGAGCAGGAGTGGCGGTTGAATTTACTGACAGGGTATCTCCTGATAGCTCTGCGCATTTTACTTGGACTGGCGGAAGGTGGCCTATATCCGGGCGTTGTATACTACATTTCTAGGTGACGTATCGCAGTACAATCTAGAACGTGGGTACAAAACGGCTCATTGACTTGCAACTACAACTTCTACAGCTGGTATAGACGCTCGGAGACTGGTTTTCGGGTGGCAGTCTTCTTTTCATCCGCGACTATTGCAGGAGCATTTAGTAAGACCTGAATATTGGACAACAGTTCCTAACCTCCAACTGACGACTCACAGGTGGGTTACTCGCCGCTGGGATTGCGAAAATGGATGGAATTGGAGGCAGGCCAGGTAGGTTAGCATGTGTTACTCGTTACTACATCATAGAGCTAAGTTGTTGTCTGAATTGACCCAGGCTGGGCTTGGATCTTCATCCTAGAGGGTATAGCCACGGTCGTTCTTGCCTTCGCATCTTTCTGGATGATTGAAGACTTCCCCGATAACGCCAAGTTTTTGACAGACACAGAACGTGAGCGCAGTGCGCCAATTACGATAACAATTTGAGGGTTCATAATGCGCCATTGCATTCAGGTGTCTATGTTATCCGCCGCTTGCAAGCCGATAGCAAACAAAGCGCATCAGGAGAGGAGTTTAAACGAGAATATGTGTGGCAGAGCCTGCGAGACTGGAAGACATACGTTGCTAGTGAGTAGGTCGTTTTGTCTCGTATAGTTTCTGACACCATCGAACACCCTGTAGTGGGATTGTATATGGGCTTGTGAGCGCTTCAGGGCCCGACCGGCATGTATTTCACTAACTGGGGTCTGCGCAGTGACGGGCCGCTCTACGCTTTTTCTTTGTTTCTCCCTTCCATCATCAACGAACTTGGGTATACAGCCACTGGTGCAAACCTCCTTTCTGTCCCAGTGTATGTCTGGGGTTGCCTGATGACTTGCGTTATCGGATACCTAGGAGATCGCACAGGACGGAGGTGTTATATTAATTTGTAGGTGGCTTTGTCTGCTGTGCCCATTCCCTCTGATATACCAGAATGTCTCGAACAGGACGCTGTTTACCGTTGGACTGGCGGCTTATATCATCCTCGTGGTCTCAAAAAGCCCGGGGTTATCGTACTTCGCTACTTACTTGGCTGTTTCGTAAGTGCTGACATTTGAACTCAAAGCCCCTCGGACAGAACTGGCGCTTACCCTTAGTTTCCAGAGCTATTTATCCTACCATTCGTAAGTCGTTCATGTGTCATCCATATAGAACCAGGGTTGTTAACACTGACTCCATGTCCATTTACCCCACTATAAGCCAACTCCGTAGCTTGGGTTGCAAACAACGTAGAAGGCACGTATAAGCGCAGCGTCACCCTTGGAATGGCCATCGGCTTCGGTAATCTCAATGGTGCCGTCACGGCGAACATCGTATGTGACCCTTCCGTCCCCCTCAGGCGCTAAATTAAGCGCTTCCCTCACAGTACCGCGCTAAGGATCGGCCATGGTACCGATTAGGCCATGGCATTGTTTTGATGTACATTGCAATCGGCCTCATCAGCACGGTCGTCTATGCCATGTTCCTCGCAAGAGAGAACCGTATCCGCGATCAAGGGAAGCGAGACGAGCTCATTGAAGGAATAGAGAACAAACATGCCAACGAGGAGAATGGTAGATACAGCAGCGTTGAAAATGCTCGCTTGCACAAGGGAGACGCGTGGAGCGGATTTAGGTATACCATGTAAACTCCCACACCAATGCCCGAAGCGGCGGCTATATTTGCCAAGCCAAACTTCACCGTGGAGGATTGGTGTTGGAAAATCATTGTATGTAAATACTTCGCGGTTCTGTCCAGGTTGAACAGTGGGTTTGAAGAGATCATCGAACACGCAGTCGAAGAGCGGATTGGCATCCATACGCCGGTCTTGCCAAAGAAGGTGCGAAACGCTGGGCACCAAAGGAGTGGACGCTTTGACACGCCCCTGTATTCATTCAGTAGCGATCAGCCAGGTGCGTATGTATGGCGTGCTTGCGCTCAATTCTTACCTTTCGGGGCTTCAGGGTCGAGCACGCCATGATCGTCGAACACAAGCACTTCCTCGATTCCTGTATATAATCGGGGTGGACGGCCGTAGGTAGGCACTCTTCGCAGCCCCACCTCCAGCATGGCAAGCAGTCCTCCTACCTCCAGCCCATCCATTTCTAAAGAGCATGTGCCTACCCACGATCTGGAAACACCGTTGTATCGTCCAGACGTCGATGTTGCCACCGTCGACGAGAGGAAGCTTATGTGGAAGGTTGACCTCCACGTCATGCCGTGCTTGACCATCCTGTATCTTTTCAGCTTCCTCGACAGAGGAAGCATCGGGAATGCCAAGGTGAGGGCAAACTTCTGCCGACTGACGACTTCTAACTCGCGTCCTCTTTCTAACTAGCTATATGGTCTTGAGGCTGACCTGGGCATGACGAACGTTCAGTATCTAATCACCTTAAGCATGTTCTTCGTCCCCTATGCCCTCTTCGAGGTAAGTATCGGACACGGGCAGCGGCTTGCGTCCTTCTGCTTCCCAACGCTTCAGCCTGTGCTCACAATATTTTTTTTTCACCCCCTTGGTCAGCCAGTAAGCAACATCTTCCTCCGATGGTTGAAGCCCTCGATATGGCTTTCTTCTATGATGCTCCTGTGGGGCATAGTCATGGTTGGGCTGTTTTATTTTGTCCAGAGATTCAGTTAACTAAGTGCCGCGACTGCAGACTTTGCATGGCATCGCAAAGGACTTTGGTGGACTTCTAAGTAAGCGTTAAGAGATACCCTTTGCGATTTCGTGAATTGAATGGGTCCGTCCTTAATATAGCACTCCGCCTTTTGCTTGGACTCGCCGAGGCTGGCTTATATCCCGGTGTGGTATACTACATTTCCAGGTGGCGTATCTCAATATCTTGGCGACGACAAGGGGTACGGCAGTACTCAATCGTGGATCTTCCAGCTGGTATAAGCGCTCAGAAACGGGATTTCGTGTAGCGTTCTTCTTTTCGTCTGCTACTATTGCAGGAGCCTTTAGTCAGTCGTCGCGGTTAGATCGTCCAACTAGCTACTGACTCATTTGTTATCAAGGTGGTCTCCTCGCCGCTGGTATAGCGAAAATGGATGGCATCGGTGGTAAACCAGGTGGGCATGAGCGAAGCACTTTTTTGAACCAGCGGACGTGGGTGACTGACGTTTCTTCATATTTGTAGGTTGGTCCTGGATCTTCATCCTTGAAGGTCTAGCTACGGTTGTAGTCGCTATTGCTTCATTCTGGATCATCGAAGACTTCCCCGACAATGCCAAATTCCTCTCAGAAGAAGAACGTGAGTGCCTCCAAACCACCGGTGCCCTGTCCCTGATGCACTGTCGTGTTAGGTGTGTTCATCATCCGTCGATTGCAAGGCGACAGCAAGCAAAGCGCTGCTGGAGAAGAATTCAAAAGCCATTATGTGTGGCAAAGCCTCAAAGATTGGAAAACATATGTTGCAAGTAAGTGCCCTTTTGTTGCCGCCAGGAGTGGATTATCTGAACAGATGTACCTCTGCAGTGGGCTTATATATGGGACTGTGAGCGTTTGAGCTCACCACTAATGACGTGGCTAACCAGCGGAACTGTGGCAGAGACGGCCCACTCTACGCGTTCTCCCTGTTTCTCCCTTCTATCATCAACGAACTTGGGTTTACCGCCACTCGTGCAAACCTCTTATCAGTTCCAGTCTATGTTTGGGGCTGTATCATGACCTTCCTCATCGGTTACTTGGGGGATCGCACTGGACGAAGATACTACATCAACCTGTGAGTTTCCGATACATCTAGAAGTGTTGATGATCTCCTTAACGTCACGACGATTTCGACAGCGCACTTTTCGCGGTGGGTTTGGCCGCCTATATCATTCTCCTAGCATCGAGAAGTCCCGCGCTGTCGTACTTCTCCACGTATCTGGCCATCGCGTGAGTTCCCATTCTGAGTGTAACCCATTACCCACTTGAAGCTGACCCTTGCGGCGCAGTGCGATATATCCTCTCATCCGTAAGCTACTATGCTCTCCCATAGATAGGGGAAAGCAGCGAAGACTCATTGACAACCATTCTATGATCGTCCAGCCAACTCTATAGCTTGGGTCGCAAACAACGTCGAAGGGTCCTACAAACGCAGCGTAACGCTTGGCATGGCAATCGGATTCGGCAACCTCAACGGTGCCGTTACCGCAAATATTGTAAGTCATTCCTCGCTGCCCTCAGACCCAGGGTGTGACTAATCGATGCTGTTGTCTCGTCTGTCAGTACCGGGCAGTGGATCGTCCATGGTACCGCCTTGGGCATGGCATTGTATTGATGTACATTGCCATTGGACTCATCTGCACAATCATCTATGCTGTATTCCTCTCAAGAGAAAACCGCATACGCGATCAAGGGAAGCGAGACGAAGTCATCGAAGGAGTAGATACCAAGACCGGCGATATGGAGAACGGTGTTTTCAAATCTGTGGAAGATGCCCGTCGGTACAAGGGAGATGCATGGAGCGGTTTCAGGTACACTGTGTAGAGATTATGTCTATTTGAAAAAGCGTCTTTCCATACTTTGCCTCTTGTCTTCGGCGCCCGCATACTAGGATCCGACGACCGGTGTTGATGATTCAGCTTGGAGTGGGGGTGAATTGCAAGTCGTTGAAGGGGTGGGTTAGATCGATGGGCTATAGAGATACTGGATATTATACGAAAGCGAATGAGTGATACATGGGATGCTAGGATACAATAGATGCCCGACAATGCAAACAGTAATGACCAGAGACTTCTAGGATGGAAGAAGCAGTGACGCAAGATGAGTGTCTAGAAAGGTCCGAATGGCCGCCTCACGTCCATGTTAAGGGCTTTCGCCATTGCTGGCGAGGGTGAAGGGGTCGGGTCGTCGACACGATTCCCCGACGAAGGGGGAAGCTGCTCCAGGGGTGGAGGTGCGCTCTTTCCCGCGTTCTGATCCAACCACTTGTCCATATCGTCCGCACGGTTGGCAAAAGGTCGTTTGCCGAGGAGCTCAATCATGTCCTCGCTGGGAATGAAAAAAGATCCAGGAATCAGTAGGGGGTAACTAATACGGTGATGAAGAGCATACCGGGTGATCACCTCCTTCTTGAGGAGGAGCTGGGCGACCTTTTCGACGTCTTCCCGATGCTTTGTTAGCAGCTCCTTCGTCCGCTCATAAGCGTCGGTAATCATCTTTCTGACTTCGGAATCCAGCATCTCAGCGGTCTTCTCGCTGAAAGGCTTTGTCCAACTCTCCTTTGTCGCACGGTCACCGCCGTAGCTGACAGGTCCAATGGCGCTGTTCATGCCGTAGTTAGCGCAAGCCTCAAATGCCATCTTCGTGATCTTCTGAAGGTCATCTTGTGCACCCGTCGTAATGTTCTCGGCACGAAAAAGATCTCTTCGGAAACTCGGCCACCAAGGGTCATGCATATCCGGTCGAGCATTTGAGGGGTGGAGAGGAGGTAGCGGTCGGCAGGTAGGTATTGCGCATACCCGAGGGCGCCGGCGCTTCGGGGGATGATGCTGACTTTGAGGAGGGGATCAGCGTGTTCCAGAAACCATCCGCAAATGGCGTGCCCTGCTTCGTGATATGCAACAGTCTTCTTCTCCTCAGGGCTCAGCAAGCGGCTCTTCTTCTCCAAGCCGACTATTACTCGTTCGATGGCGGTGTCGAAGTCGACGGATTCCACATATTCAGAGCCTTTCCTGGCGGCGTGGAGGGCAGCTTCGTTGCATACATTAGCAATATCAGCTCCCGAAAATCCAGGGGTTAACACCGCCAACTTCTGCGCGAAGTTCTCGTAGTTGGCCTTCAGGTCGTCCGTAAGCCGTAGAGGCTTCAGGTGGATCTGGTAGATAGCCTTGCGACCCGATACATCAGGCCTATCGATAGCGATATGCCGGTCGAATCGACCTGGTCGCATTAGTGCAGGGTCGAGGACATCTGGCCTGTTGGTGCCGGCCAAGACAACGATATGTTCGTTGGTGCCGAAACCGTCCATCTCCACCAGCAGTTGGTTTAAAGTGGACTCCCGCTCGTCGTTGCCACCCATGCTACCACCCTTCCCCCGTGCCTTTCCAATGGCGTCGATTTCATCAACAAAGATGATGCAGGGTGCGTTTTTCTTCGCGGAGGCGAAGAGATCCCGCACGCGCGACGAACCCACACCGACGAACATCTCTACGAACTCCGAGCCAGAGACGGATAAGAAGGGGACGTTGGCTTCGCCAGCTGTTGCCTTGGCTAGTAGGGTCTTACCAGTACCAGGAGGACCGGAGAGAATAGCGCCGCGGGGAATCTTGGCACCAAGTTTCTCGTACTTTGCGGGGTCTTTCAGGAACTTGACGAACTCCATGATTTCCTCCTTCGCTTCGTCCATTCCAGCGACGTCCTTAAACTTGGTCTTGACCTGGTTGTCCTTGTTGAACATCTTTGCCCGGCTCTTCCCAATATTGAAAATTCCTCCTGCACCACCCGAGGACCCTCTCCGACTCAGCCAAAAGATGACACCAGCCATGAGAAGTGTCGGGGCGAAGTTTAGGAGGACGCCGAGTCCAGAGACTTCATCTGCATAGGATACGGGGATGCGTTCGTGACTTGGAATGCCGAGTTCGTTCTGGGCTTCATCGAGCTTCCGCTCAAAGGCCTCGACACTGCCGATGGAGAAGTGGTATTCTCCCGCTGTAGCGTTGGGGTACATGGACCCGGTCGCGTTTGAGTGGAGCTTGACGCGAACGGTGTGACCATTGACGACGGTGAGTCTGTCGACGAGACCCTTGTCAAGGAATGCTGTTCGGAATTCCTGCCAGGTAATCTCCTTCGAGTGGCTTGCGTTCGCATTCTGGTAGGCGAGATATGCCACCACAGACGCAGCAAGCCACACCAGCTGGTTGTTGCTGAAATTGGGGTTGGATTGGGGACTCGGTGGGGGTGGTGGTCGACTGCCCTTCTGCCTGTCGGAATGCGAAGATGATTCGGACTGTTCGGGGTGCGATTCCTTGCCACGAGTTGACTGTTGATATTGCTGGAAAAAGCCTTCCAGTGCTTTCGGGATGTCTGGCTTTGGAGGTGTGTCCGCCTTCTTCCCACTTGGACTGCCCTGCACTTTCTCCTGCTCCTGCTTCTTGTCCACATCCTTGCTCTGGGGATCCTGGTCTGGTTGGGCAGGGGTTGCGAAAGAGCGCACGGCAGCCAGGGCAAACCTCCTGCTGCGAAGGGCAGAGGAGGCCCTTAGTGAGCGAGACAGCATTTGTGGATGGGGGAGAGGGAGAGGTCGTCGGCGCGTTGACTCGTCGCAAGTGTGGAGTCCGAAAAGTTGCTCCGGCNTGCTGAGATAAGCCGGCAGCTGACGAATGGCTTGCCGGTTGTAGACGCGTCCCGCCATTCNTTCCATNAACCATAGTCTGCAGGCGTAGCTCATCCTCCGGCTTTTACCCCAGTCCCTTCTTGAGCGCGAGCTTACCAAGCCCAGGTTCCCTTCCCCAAGATAGTGGATCGGTGGGCGGCGGATAAGGGATTCTTGAAGGGGCACTATCACACCTTCTGATGCATCTCCCCAATCCAATCCACTTACGAACTTCTCTCCGACATTTCTCGAGAGGCAAACCCAATGGGCTCCTCTTCTACAATGCATGTGTGTNCGCTCTACGAGCGGGGCGCAGACAATCGTTCGGTTCTTCTGCACCAAGTTAACACAACTATCAACCAATTCGATATGAACTGGGGAGCGGGTCCTACAAGCAACGGGGTTGTTCTATTGCCTACAGCCCGCGAAAGGCGCCTTTTTCTGTATAGAAGCTGAAAATCGTGATGTCCCTGGAACGTTGGCAACCCATGGTAGCCCCGCACGAACCCCTCCGGTTACGACACCACACATCTAGCCAAGAAGGCGTGCTGTGATTTACGGACCGCGAGTTCACGCATGCGCAGTTCTAAAGCAGTACTTATACGGGTCTCTTAAGCGATCTTTCCCCACAGCTCTACTTCCCAACAGCCGCCATGGGCATCGTCGACTCCCTTCTTCCCAACTTCAAATCCGTCTCAACTACCCGTGGCATCAAGTACCACTACTATTTCTCAGCCCCAAAGGCTGGCAAACCCACTATCCTCTTCGTCCACGGGTTTCCCTCGCTCGCGGTCGACTGGCATCCCCAGATTGCTTACTTCAAGGAGAAGGGCTATGGCCTAGTGGTTCCAGACCAACTTGGTTATGGCGGCACCGACAAGCCTACTGAAAAGGCTGCTTACGCCCAGAGCCTTGTCGCCCAAGACCTGGTCGACATCCTCGACCACGAAAACGTTACCGACGTTGTCGCCGTGGGCCATGATTGGTGCGTCCACCTGCAAACATGTTCCTGCTTAACAAGGCTCACGGCGTCAACGCATGACCGTAAACAGGGGTGCAAAGACTACGAGTGTGCTTGCCAACCTTCACTCAAACCGCTTCATCGGATTCGGTTTCCTCGCGGTTGGATACATCGCTCCCAGCAACCAATGGGGACTGGATCATCTCCGCGAAACCTCGATCAAATATCTGGGGCGCGAAACCTTCGGATACTGGTAAATCCTGACTCAATAAACCCCCGGCCTATCTCCTTCTGACCACAATGTACAGGGAGCTGTTCACCGCTCCAGATGGACCAGCTGTGATCAAGGCACACATTGAATCCTTCATTGATATCCTGTACGCGAGGGACACTAGGCTGTGGATCAACAACATATGCCCTACTGGAGCTATTCGCATCTTCGTCGAGAGCGATACGAGAACGCCCCGCGTCACTTTCATTCCCGACGAGTTGTTGAAGCTTCACAAGAGCGAGATTAGCAGGCATGGTTTGGACCACCCGCTCAACTACTACAGACAGGCAATCAGTGAGGTTGCAGGTGAGGACGATAAGAGTAAGCATCACCGGCACCCCTTTCTCATTGCCGAAGATCTAATACTTTCGTGCAGAAATCCCTGTCGAGAACCATCGGATTGAGAAACCCGTCTTCTTTGGCGGAGCTTCTAGGGACTTGATCTGCGTGGATTTGGTCAACGAAGCCCAGACCCGACAGTTCTGCCCTAACGTCACGGTTTCCAAGTTCGACACTACCCACTGGGTGGCAGCGGAGGCCCCAAAGGAGGTAAACGAGGCTTTGGAAAGGTGGATTGACACCGTTGTCCGAGCCTAGAGTTCAGTTTCTGTATGCCACCAAGAACCAAAGTTTAGGCGGCAGCATGAGCTGCTGTCTTGCAAAGAGCTGTATTAGTATGTATTGACAAATGGATGTTCGATTCTTCGCGTGCTTACAGGCTGCAAAAATGCAGCAGTGAAGACCGACCCTGATGATACGCCTTAGAGTTGGTATGCCACCGATGCCGAGGAAGAAAGTCGCTAATCAGGCTACGCTGAACTACCGGGAAATGATAAAAGGACGGCTTAAAGGACCCAGGATGATTGTGACGAAAGAGCGCGTGAGACCAGCTTCAATGCGCAGTCGCTCTCACCAATGGTGCCATCCGCTGCGCAAACGTGACCACCTTGCCATGCAGCGTATAAAAGATACTTTGCTGCACCCCGCGTTAGCACCAGCCATCATGTCCATCCTCAATTCTCTCCTCTCCAACTTTAGAGACTTCGTTACCTCCCGTGGCTTCAAGTACCACTATTATTTCTCAGCCCCTTCTGCTGGCAAGCTTACTTTGCTATTCGTGCACGGGTTTCCCTCCCTTGCAATCGACTGGCACAACCAGATCTCCTACTTTAGGGAGAGGGGTTATGGCCTCGTCGTCCCAGACCAGTTGGGCTATGGTGGGACAGACAAGCCAACGGAGACGAGGCCGTACGTCCATACTGGTCTCGCCAGGGACTTGGTTGACATCCTTGACCACGAGGAAATCACCAACGTCGTAGCCATCGGTCATGATTGGTGCGTATTCTTCTGGTGCACCTGGTCCAATCATTCGCGCTGACCATGTCGGAACGGTAAGGGGATCAAAGACGACAAGTGTCCTCGCCAACCTATACTCGGACCGCTTCATCGGCTTTGGCTTCCTCGCTGTCGGCTACGTCCCCCCTGCAACAGAGCCAGTGCCTGAGGCCGTGAGTGAACTAGACCCCAGAACGCGGCTCCTCGTAGATTCTGATTATGGCTCTTTCCTACAGGCTCTCGATCAAGTGCTGGGATACTGGTAACTTCAACTTTCAATGCCTGATGGGAGCAGAGCGTGTCAAAGTTAACATATTCGCAGGAAGTTCTTCACCGCACCTGATGCCAATGAAGTGGTAAAGGAGCACATCGAGTCCTTCTACGACCTTGTTTACGCCAAGGACGCTCGCCTCTGGAAGTTCAACATGTCACCTGCTAATTCCACCCGCATTTTCATCGAAAGCGACACAAGAACGCCTCGGGTACCGTTCGCGTATGATTCGAACGAACTGTGGAAATACCATAAGCAGGAGTTTGAGAAGAACGGCTTCGACGCCCCGTTTAATTTCTATAGGGTAGCATCGGGCGAAATAGAGCCTGAAGATTCCAAGCGTAAGCTCAAACCCTTTCCCTTACTTTCTCTCAGATGACTCATAAACCCATCACACCAACAGAGATTCCTCTCGACAACTACAGAATTCAAAAGCCGGTGTTCTTCGGTGGGGACGCTACCGAGGACGCACTAGGTATGCAACATATCCAAGAAGCGCAGACTCGCCAGTTTTGCTCCGACGTCACCGTTGTTAATTTCAACACTACCCATTGGGCTCCCGAGGAAGCCCCCGACGCCGCTAACGAAGCTTTAGAGGAGTGGTTGTCTACGTTAACCTTGGCTTAGTAAATAAAGGAATTATAACCTCGAGCGTCCCTATTCCATGTGTTTGGGGACGCAAGCGGCTAAGATGAAGTCGGCCACCAAGCATTGACGTCGACCTCGGATGGGCGCTTATTCACCTGCGAAGCTACATTCGTCTATCCGCTTGTAGCTACTTGAAGTAATCCAGTTTGCTACTGCCGGTTTACCGACTTGGCAGTGCAGGCCATTCTTGTCGCAACCGCGGAGAAGTGGGCCTCTTCTGTGAAATTATCTATGTGTGAGAAGTGATCCTTAGACGTCCACCTCCATGATCTGGTGAGGTTCGGATGTGATATGTGTGCTTCTTACGGACAAGACTGAATTAGAAGCTGTTTCGGCACTCCGATACTGCTCACCGGAGGAGTATATATTTCTGGCCGTCTTATCGATAAAGCCCACTGGTCCAACCCCCGCACAATGTCCATCCTCGACGCCCTACTCCCCCACTACAAGGACCATGTCGTCTCGAGGGGCTACAAGTACCACTACTACTTCTCAGCTGCCCAGGAAGGACAACCTTCACTCTTGTTCATCCACGGGTTCCCATGCCTGTCTTACGAATGGCACAATCAAATCGAGTACTTCAAGGCGAAAGGCTACGGTCTCGTCGTTCCTGATATGTTAGGCTACGGAGGCACAGACAAACCTCGAGAATCTTCGGTATATATCCACTCCCTCCTGGCTCAGGACTTGTTGGACATCCTCGAGCACGAGAAGGTCGCCGAGGTCTTCGCTATTGGCCACGATTGGTAACTCGGCCCACCCTTACCTCGAATCTCCGACCAAGAACTGATGTCGACGGCCAGGGGTTCCAAAACTACGAGCGTGTTGGCGAACTTACATTCGAATCGATTCCTCGGCTTCGGATTCTTTGCCCTAGGTTACATGCCGCCCTTGACAATTGCTAATATCCTCGACCTTAGCAAACATGTACGGTCATCAGTATTCCCCTGCCTTCAGGATGCGATACTTACCGGATACACGGTCTGTAGGCTATCGAAACAGTTGGATATGAGAACTTCGGGTACTTTGTAGGTTACGACAAAGAGTCATTCCACTTTGCACAACCTTACTATGTCGCAGGAATTCTACACATCTCCGGACGCTGAGGAGGTTGTGCTCAAACACGTTTGTTACACCTTGTTCAATGAGATGCGTGGGTGCTGACGGCTTCAACAGCTCGACTCCAACTGGGATATATGCTATGCTGCCGACCCGCGCATCTGGAGGTACGTTGTATGCCCCACAGGTGCGGTGCGTGTCTGGTTAGAGTCGGATTCGAGGACGCCGCGAGCAACATTTGTTGGCGAAGTATGCTAGCGTGCACTATTGGCCTCCGTTAGATGCTGACGCAAGCGCATAGATTCCCAAGATCTACGAACAAGCCTTCAAAAGAAATGGCTTTCACTCAGCCCTGAATTACTATCGCATTGCCGTCAACGGGGAGAATGGGGAAGATTCTAAAAGTAAGAGATCACCCTCACCAGTTCGAAATCGCTGACGGGTTCTGCTCGCCAGAGGTCCCCCTTGAAAATTACACGATCCAGAAGCCGGTGTTCTTTGGAGGCGCTGCAAAGGATGTGATCTGCACTCCACCGTTGCAGCAGCCTTCGGTGGACCAGTTCTGCCCCAAAGCCACGTCCCACATCTTCCAGACTGGGCATTGGGTCATGACCGAGGCACCAAACGAGGTGAACGAGGCTCTAGAAAAGTGGCTCCAATCCGTTGAAGCCAACTGAAGTGCTAGGGTCAGGGAGAGTTGACTTCAATGTACATAGTAATGTAAGATGTATCTGTGGAGATATGCTGTTCAGAAATCAAGATATGTAAACAGATAGCCAAAAAAATCACGACGCCTCTTCGTCCTCTACCTCGAAAGCACAGCAAAACTGATCTCGGTCAAGGAGGATAAATCCCTTGCCGTCGGGTGCCCATCGCACATCGCGAGTGTCGAACTTCTCTGTTTTCCATGGTCAAGACAATCTCTTCAGATAAACCCGGGTTCTGCTTACTAGCTGGCACTCCAATGCATTCCGCCATCTCTTCCTCTTGCTCAGAGTCCCCAACCCACTCGTCACTCCACGTATATACTGCCTGTGTCCCACAACATAGAGCTAGACTACCTTTCCGAACCGGGTTCCATCGCGCATAGAGTATAGGCTGTTGGTGGAGCAAAACGCTCCGAAGACGAGGTAGAAAGGGTTCTTGCGGTGAAGGGAATTCAAAAATATGCAGCACATTCGGGGTATTTTCTTGGGGCGATCGATGAGCGCAAAAGGCTTCGGGGGTTGAACTTGCACTCACCGAACCGGGCAAAGAGTAGGCTGCCCGTTGTGTTGAACTCCAGCTGTACTACCCCGCATTTCGGGTACGGCTTCGACAAGTCAGCCCGGTGAATGGACAGGGTCTGCCCTCCTTGTAAGCATTCATCTAGTCACAGCCGGTGAGCACAAGCCAATGGCAGACGGTTAGGAGATAGACGCGAACATGACAAGAATCCACGACCCTCAGTGGCTTCCAGCCAATTGGAAGGTTCTCTCCACGTTCTCTACTTCGGGTGTTAAGATGGGGAAGCCTACTATGATCGAAATGTAAACAGTGCCCACCACGCTAGAGGGTATCCGGGAGGTCAACTCCAGATTTGCGACAGGTGACCAGGTCAGACTATCGAGGATGTGGACCTGACTGGGCGATCAGGAAGCCGACACGGTGAGCAGCAACGAGGAAGTCCGACCTTGTCGTCCCAGCCAGCCACAAGAAGGAAGAGGCCGTTTGGGTGCCACACAACATTGCGAACGCCAAAGCCTGGGTCAGGTTCGGGAGTAAAGGTGGCCAGTAGGTCACCACTGAGTGACAGGATGCATAGCTTGTACTGTGCGCCAAAAGCGGATGAGGGTTGTTCGAGAAAAGATGGGCGATCTGCGCCATGCAGTCGATACGCACCTCCAAAGGGCTATCCCACACAGCCACGCAGGTGCCAGTGGGCGATAAGGCGAATGATGCTATTGATGATGTAGGGAGAGGAAAATGCTATGGAAAATTGAGCGGCGTTTCTGAGAAAGATAGGTCATCACTTGCTCGAATGAGTTTGTAAGTCTCTGTGGCATCGTAGACGCCCAAGGTATCCTTAGACTTGTGCCGCTCAGCCAATATGAAGTATCGGCCATCCGTGCGGAAGGCGTACCCTTTGGAACGCGTTCAGACCGCGCTGCCAACTGACTTACTATTGTCGCAATCCTACCTTTGTCAGGGTAAACAGGATACTGGATATAAGTGGCCGACCCTGTGACCAACGACCAAAGGGTGACTCGAAGCTGTAGAAATCACTCAATCCGTGAATCCATCGGTGTAGGCCCACTTACACCCCATTCTGAGAAACATAGAATTGTTCTTCCATCAGGAGCCCACTCTGCCCTGACAAGCCCTGGGACTACGGGTTGATCGTCACAGCTGATACATGAGCGGCGAGACTAACCTTCGGCCCCCGCATCGATCCTTCCGCTCCACTCTTCATCTCTCAGTTTGAATATGTGGACAACACCGCGCTTCGCGCACGCGGCCAGGACGTACTCTGAATCGCACGACCAGCCAATGTGAGTGACCCAGTTGTCCGAAGAGGAAGGCGTGGACTGATTAGAGCTTGGCGCTCGCTGCTTTGATGCTGAATTGGTTAGGAATGCTGCAAGGGTTGCAGTCGGAGACGTGTCGACAAGCCATGTTCTTGTGATGTGAAATGTGTCCGCACGACGCACGATGACCCTGTCCTGGACTGCAGTAAGAAGAAAGTGAGCGCCCGCGCTAAATGCTACCAGAGACGAGGTCTGCCTGTAAATCTCTGTAAAGTCCATCGCAGGGAAGATCAGTTCGAGTTCAAGACGCGCTCAGGCCTACTACCTGCCCTAGCATAGCGCGTGATGCAGTACAGTCATGTGATACGGCGTTCTATACGGCGACTCGGTGGCCACAATAGCCACCGACCCCCTGACGTCGGATTCCGGCCAATTTCGACTTTTGGCCATCTTGAACCTGGACAACATGTCGTATAAATGGTCTCATGATACCAGCGGGATATTTCGCTCCCTTTCTCTCCCTCTTGGTTCTCGCACGACGCCTCTTTTCCTGGGGATTGTTCCAGCCCTATCAAATGGCGAGCCAGATCCAGGACGTGACCACGACTTCACCACGGTCTTCTTCGACTGCGACAGTGGTTGAAGATAACGGCACTGGTACCGTCGGGAAGATGCCAGAACAGGCGCTACACTCCTATCTGGTTGAATTCGACTCAGGGGACCCCTTAAATCCAAAGGTCGGTCGAATTAGTAGCGGACGGCGTAAGAGGTATCCATCGCTCACTTCGTCTCTAGCATTGGTCAAGAGCGAGGAAGTGGTATCTCACGACGGCCAGTGGGCTCCTGGTTCTCAATGCGTGAGTTTTACGAGTGAATAATGTCCATACGGCTTACTGAACCTTTGTAAAGTACTTTTGCAAGCTCTTCGCGTGCGTTCGCCCCCCGTTAGGGCTAACTCATGAAGCTGATGCAGTTGTGCAGCATCTGGTATCTTCACCAACCTGGTCGCAGAATTTCATATGTCAGAGACTGCCGGTATCCTGACCCTGTCGTTGTTCGTCGCGGGATACTGTGTTGGGTAAACCTTATGCGAACGTCTTGGAAAGGTAGATATTCACACTCTGTCCCAGTCCTATCCTTTGGGGTCCCCTTTCTGAGCAGTACGGGCGTCGGCCAGTTCATATCTACCCATACATCGCATTTCTGGTAGGCTCTTCTGATTAGAAGCTGATGCCTGGAACAGCAAGCTAACGTACATCGTTCACTTTCTACCAGGCTTTTCAAGTCGGAGGAGCTCTTGCACCGAATGCCGCTTCTGTTCTAGTCTTCAGATTCCTCTCGGGCACTTTTGCTGCCGCCCCACTAACCAATACTGGGTCTGTAACTGGGTGTTCTCAGCCGCCCATCGCGCTCAGCTGATTGTGGGTGCCCTCTCTTAGGGCATTGATCTCAGATATCTGGGACGCCAAATCGCGAGGCAAGGCGTTAGCTATCTTTACTATTGCCCCTTTCGCAGGTCCTGCCCTCGGCCCAACAGTTGCTGGGTTCATAGGGGTCAACAATGATTGGCGAACTTTGTTCTGGGTCCTGACTGGCTTCGTACGTCCATCGCAAGTGACCCGCCATTCTAGCTTATCCTGGAGTTGTGCAGACAGGTCTCTGCCTCGTGATGATTTTGCTCACAATGCCAGAAACCTATGCGTGAGTGGATATCCGCCTCATCGTAAAAAGTTCTTCACTGACCGTCTTTCGTTTTGAAGGCCTGTATTATTAGCTCAGAAAGCCAGGCGAAAGAGGGATGAAACCGGGGATTCCGGCTACCACGCCCGTATCGAAAAGGAAAATTGGCCTATGAAGGCGAGGGTCTACCACGTGGTCATCCGGCCATGGATTATATTCAGTCAGGAACCCATGCTTATCTCTTTGACATTGTACATGAGCGTACGTTCACCTCACTCTCTTGCAACTCGAGGGCTCATCTTTAGTAGTTCATATACGGTTGTCTCTATCTTCTGTTCGAAGCCTATCCAATTGTCTTCACTAAGGGTCACGGATTCAACGCAGGTGTCTCAGGCTTAATGTTTCTCCCCATTCCCGTTGGTGGTGTAGCTGCAGTCATATTGGTATGTTGGCATTCCGCTCACACTCCGCTATGTTAACCGAACACAGTACTCAATGTACTACAACCCTCGGTATGAAGCTGAAGCAGCACGGCTAGCGCCCAGGCCAGTACCTCCCGAGTTCCGGCTTCATGTGGCCTTCATTGCCGGGCCCCTCTTTTCGGTGTCCTTCTTTTGGTTTGGATGGACTTCGTTCCCCTTCATTAGCTATTGGGCACCTCTAATGTCTGGGCTTCTAATGGGCTTCTCCATCTTGTTGATATTTGTGAGTAACCTTCGAGCTCATGCTTTATTGCTCTAGCCGACAAGTGTCGTCTACAGCTCGGCCTCTTCAACTATGTGGTAGACGCCTATCTTACCGTGGCAGCATCAGCATTAGCCTCAACGACTGTAGTCCGAAGTCTGTTCGGTGCCAGTTTTCCAGTAAGCTTAGTACCTCGCTAACAGACAAAGAGCTCACGACCCCCATATAGTTGTTTGCGAGTGCAATGTATGATGCTCTTAACCCGCAATGGGCGTCCACTGTCCTAGGCTTTGTCTCCATCGCAATGATTCCCATTCCCTTCGCCCTTCACCGGTTGGCTTATCTCGTCTAGTTTGGCTTGGCCCAGATACTGACTTCCATGTACAGGTATGGTCCCGCATTGCGCAAGAAATCCAAGTTTTGCCCATTGTCGGAAGTTCCTGCAGAGCACTCTGAGGATCATGAGGACCATGAGAAGAGCTCGCTCAACCTGAATTGAAAGATGTTCAGGTGAATAAAATAAGTCCCCTGCTGCATGTCGTAACTGTAGAAATCAGTTTTGCGGGTTGTTCCCGCTACCTTTAGGTAGTAAGGGTTTTGTCGTAGCAACTTTTGAGATCACCAACTGAGACACTCGATTGTGCGTCTCCGGACCGTTTCGCGCCGTTGAATCGAGGCTCTGTTATGAGGCCGCGATGACGTCGGCGTTCCCTCCTCGCTCTAACCGCCACTTCGAGATTCTGGTGGGCTCTCATCTCCCACTTCCTTTGCTTTTCTTCATTGATAATCGGACTTGCAACACTCGGGAAATCACGTATGCCAACGGACTTCAAACAATCAGTTTTTGTGTATTGCACCAGGGTTTCAATGTAGCTTCTGCTCGACGGCGCGTCCAGGTGCAGGACAACCGCAATATGGTCAAGTTGGGCGCCTCCCTAGACCTCGCTTGGCTTAGTTGGCTGAACTCTGATGGGAGGACTTCAGGTCATTATTCCCCAATCTTTGATGTTCCCTTCGATTCCACTGGCGTGTGTACACCACTTCGTCGGGCGTTATCCTTCTGTACTCGCTACCGCATTGCGCTTTCGACTCTCGTGCTTTGACGTGCATCATGTTTGCACTTTCTCACTTGTTCCATGAAACTTTTCTTTCCGATCTTTCGAATCAGGCGATGAACCCGAGCAATATTGGTTCACTAGTTTAGATTAGTGGAGTCAACAACTCTGAATTCCGTTTACTTTGAAAGCACAAACTTCACTGATTCAGCGCTTCAGGCTTCAGCGGTCGGGACTTTCAATGTCTCATCGGATGTAAGGTTGCTGCGAGTTGATATGCTGTGGGACTTGGGAACGCTAGATACGAGCTATGTCCTCCTTGTCTGCATGTAGCAGGGAATACGAGTGTACAGTATCAGTCTAAATCGCGC
>JANDKE010000759.1:2515-20444 GCA_027627275.1 Coprinellus aureogranulatus | reverse complement strand
GGAAGGTCGATTAGAACTACATTCGGTTTGTGTTCTTGGAGGTGTGTGTACGCTTTGGGTTAGGGAAAGGAGTTATGGGTGTGGAGGCTGATGTGTGTTATAGGTTAAGGTGGTGCTGACGCGTGGTTTCCAGGTTAAGCGTTGAGATATTGAGTGTTTCGGTATGAATAGGTTAGTTTATGGACGGACGATGCGTAATTCGACGACGAATTCTCTCGAAAGTCTGTGTCTTCGTCGAAGCGTGGATCAGAACTCGGCAGTACGCGTCTGCCTCGCCTTTAGACCTTTGGGCCTTGCTTCTTTGAAGGAAGCCGAACAACCACAGCGAACGATTCAGGGTATCCAGAACCTGAACTGGATCTCACCTCTGTCGCTCTCAGCGAGATTATCGACATCGACGCTCGGAGTCCTGGTTTACTGATCACCCTTCCTTTTCATTATCTGGGCAAACCTCGATCTCGATCTTAATCTCGGTTGGACGCCGATATCTACGTACTCGTCGTTCGCCGTCGTCCTCTTCGAGAGGGGATCCAGAGCTGCGCGTATACCTCGGTACTATGCGTTTAGACTTGGTGGTACCGCTTCCTCCAGGCGCCAGTGATACCAGGCGGGCGGACGACTTTGAGGCATATTCGCTTCTTCTCACGTATTGTTGGGGCTCCGCAGGGCTAATATGGGAGGAACGGAGGTACTATGGACGAAGGAAATGCACGGACATCATGATGTGTTTGGGTCGTAGCCATAGGCGCAGTTTCAGACCTCACTGGGCGTTCCTGCCTACCTTCAGTTTTCCGGGCTCCCTACGCTATGCTCTCGAGGGTTCACCCGTGCAGCTCATCGTATCTTTTGTTTTTCTTTTCTGCTCTGTTCCGATGCTGGAGTAAGGTTATTTATCGCCGTGTACACTAGTAAAGGTACGACGATACCTCCGCGGAGTCGTCTATGTCTACGGTTCACAGCGTCTCCCATTCCCCTTGCACCGCCTACACGTACGTCTTCATCCCTTCCTGAGTTCCCGTTCGTCGCTGAATCGTTCAACCCTCCCTCCAACACTCCTCGGCTTTCCCTCAACCCGGTCATTCCCTTCTCCTCCCACAAAGGAGGTTAAACAGAGCAGAAGATAGAGGATCGAGGTGGGTGTAGGAACTGGATCGAAAGGACTGGGAAACGGGTCCAGGCCCTTTCTTGCCCAGTGCGCTCGGTTCCCTCAAAGGGTCGGATGCGGAGAAGGTAGAGGGTGTCTACGGCGAGCTGAGGGGCCCGCCTCAGGGAGTGGATACGCCTCACCCATGAGTGAGCCCCCTACGTACTAGCGGGAGCGGAGTTCGGAGGTCGATCGAGTTGGGTCACTTTGCCGTAGGTATAGGTAAGTTACGGGTTGTTTTACTGTGCGAATTGGCGCGTAAGCTATAACTGATGAGCGATATATCTTTTGAGCCAGGTTCTGGATAGCTTTGGTATGCCTAGGCGGTTTATGGACGAGGTGTCATTCCACAAGTTCCATGCGAAGCCTTTGATGAGGTAGGGGTGGAGTGCGTACGATGTGCGTCCGTGGTTGCGTCTCCGAGCGATTCTTGGGTAGTGTAGTCCACCTCGTCTCGGCTCTACCCGTCTATCTTTGACTTGGGGTCTATACTGGGTCTCCTTTCGTTCTGATTAGCTCTTCCTCGGTTCGGTCGTTCGTTCGTACCGAAGCAGCCTGCTCACCTCATCCACCCTCCGCAGGAACTTTTTACACAAATTTGTACGCACCCGACACTCGTGGTCAAAACGTTTGACTTCGGCTTCGACTTCGTCGCCTCGTCTCCGCTCCTCGGGGTCTGTTTCGAAAACCCGTCTTTCTCGTCTACAGCGCCATACCCAGGGTGCGTGTTGGGTTATGGGTGGTGGAATTTCGCGTTCATCCGCAACGCAGGAAGTCTAGTTTGAGGATGCCTAATTACCGTTCGCGTTCCTGGACGTCTGTTACACGAAGACTTAGATCCGTTCGTTACGCTCGGGTCCCTGGAACGCGCTGAGGACGCCATTAACCAGTGGGATAAGTGTATCCCGCGTAGTGGGTATACTGCTGACGGTACTGAGTGAAAACGTTCGAATTCGAAGTCGCTTTGATGATATGCTATTCTCTAGCCGAGACATTCTCTCAATATCGTTGACTACCCGGGTTGACACAGGTGACAAGGCGGTGAGGGGATATAGGTACGCACTGCACACAGCCTACACCGACGACGTTTGTCACCAGGGAATGAAGATCGACACACTTAGCCGGTTTACGCGCTTACAGGTGGTGCACTACGGTGGGCCTACCCTTGTTAGTTTCTCGCGTCGTAGGCACCGCAGAACTTACCTTCAACGATGGCCCAATAATGGCCCTTCTGACTCTTGTCCTTCGTCATGAGAGCCAGGGATAACTCAAGTGCGAACAAGACATGTAGGCGCAAAAACATATGCAATTGGGATTGCATTTGTCTGAGATACCATTCCAACCACGGCGCATACAACCCAACTGGAAAACAATAGTTTGGGTTGGGGGGTATTAAACACTCGACCTCTTCAACCTGCAGTCCCAAAGCCACGTTCATCGTCAAGCATCCTGCGCAACGTCCCATTCAGAATGCCACTGCACGTTCCTTCCAAAATTCTCGAACAGGATCTCCCCGAGGTACCGTTTGAAAAACTCCGGCATCATCTAACCTTTGGGAGTGCCATATCAGACTTACTCAGGCACATCATCCGCACTGGAGGAAGTCGACCCGCCGAAGGACACCCTTCGCCGTCAGTCACCTGGACATTCGAGTCCTTTGATGGAACATCCTGCAACGGCACCTGGACGCGTACGACTCACTCGTTTCCAGGAAAAGACGAGAGTGTCCAGCGAAGAGTGACACACATGTTCATATCCCAGAGCACCAATTGCGAAGCAAGACGCGTTCGAAAATGCGGTGTCTGCGAGTCCTGGGCTGGACCCGGAGAGACACCGTATGCTTGTGCCCTCGTTGTTTGTAGGCCTCGCCGGTATGACCGTTTTGGACTGATGGATAGGGGATTCGTGAAGTTCCTTAGGCTTGGTGGTTCAAGGAACGCTTTAGAGCGCCAACCAAAGAGGCCGCCTTTTCGAGAAGATTCACTGGAGTCGCATACCGAACCATCCCAATCTGCCCTAGGCACCGATGTTGGAAACGAGTTCTCGACATTTTCGTTTCCATTGGAAGAGGATGGTATGAGTGCTAGCATCGCCGTGTCCTTCAGCCTTATCGCCACAGATATAGGGTCACCTACCGCGCTCTTCAGGGTATCCCTGAGTAATGGGGAAGGTATGCAAGACCTCTTGACGATCAGCCTCTCCGAGAATGGTCCTCGTATCGACATCTTCAGAAGTCCGAGGGACAGAGAGATGTCCGACGGTGCTGAGATGAGTCTGATTCTCTGGACTATTCTCTTCAACCTTCGGAATCACGCTTCGAAAGAGCCATAGACCGTTTTTCTCATAGTCCCGTAGAGTACATCGGTGTTACAGTAGTCTTGAGAGCTTACTCATGAGCGACATCTCGACGCCACATATCACTCCGATGTTGGGTCTACCGGATCGACTGGGGCCTCGGTCAACCGTCATGATGAGTCTCTACATGACTCGTACACGGCCTTCCAGCAGGCGGTGGTCTGTGCGAAGTACCAGGGGAGTGGATCATCCCCTTCTGATTGAGATCACCCACACTGGCGGTTGCTTGGGCGCCTATTGTGGCGATAGACGAATTGAAGGCGTTCGATCTATCTTAAAACCCTAAAGGATACTTGCTCAATCGTACCGAATAACCTCTCACATACAGAAAGAATTATCATCAACAAGGGAGGTGGAAGTGAACGCAACAAGTCCAAATGTGGCTGGCGTGCGTGGGGCGAATGTGGGGTATATCTGTGTGTAAGTTGTCTCGCGAGAAGCGCGTCTAGCACGGAGAGCTGTTCAGTTTTAAGTCACAGAAGCCCACATGGACTCTGAAGCGCGCAAAGGGTGGCTATATATACATTGCCTACTCTGCGCTTCTATACTCTATTGTGTGAGAGAGGACGTTGATCAAGGCGTATGAACGAGGATTGTGAGCTCTGAAGTGGGGAACAGACTTACCGTGGTGGGGGAGTACGGCTCCTGTAGTAATACTGAAGCACTGCACCGTTGTCAGCGGTAGCGCCTGACTCGCTTCTCGTACTATCACTCAAAGAAGAGGGAGGCGTAAGACTCGAACTCATCAGTGACGCCTTCCTACCCCCCTCGAGATGGATTGACTAAATGCAGTCCATGGAAGCTCCAAATCCGCACACATACACAGGTCAGGGCGCTAGAAGAGAACCGTGTTGTCGTGACTCGTGGGTGATTATCAGAAGGTACACTCTAGGCCTTACTATATAATGAGTGGGCTCAGAGGGAGGTGAAGCCGTTGAACAGATTTCCTTTTCCTTACAAATGGCGTCAGGTACACTGGCTCGTAGCATCGAACTCGCGAAAGTTACAAACGTACGTACCTGGATAAACTTACAGATACCGATTGACAAAACAACTCCCTACCCAGGGCTTTGTACGTCAATTCTCCAACTTCATTGCCGTCCCATAATTTTACGTCTGAGTTAGAATTTAGCAGGGATAACTGTCACAGTGAGCACCGACCCTCAAAGTTCATGCACACGCAATTGATCTCTGCGGGCCTAGGTCGCGGATTTCATCCATACCTTCCCCGACGAGGTGCGTCCATCTCGGAATCCAAGGCTGTGACTCTTCGCACTGCCTCTCGTATACCAGGTGCAGCTGATCTGGCCGACCAAAGCAAGCATACCGAAATTGATCTTCTTGGTCGTGCGCTACGGGAATCTTATCCTGGCATTGGTGGAATATCTCTGTGCGTCACCATGTCTTCATTCTGTGTTTATGACTGAGCTTTCCGACTCCTAGACGGGTTCAGCTCACTGTTATCGCCGAGAGGATGCCGAGCGGCGTACTTCCTTCAGGCAGGTCAGCGCTGCCCTCTCCTGAAATAGCTCATCATGCACCGACAAGAGCATCCAATAGTAATTGAGATACTCCTAGCTTCGCTCGGAGAAGGTAGGTTGCCTGACATATTGCATTCGTCCGACGATCGCGGAGATGCTTACCCCAGACCATAGCGATTATGAGTATCAGAGTTCTGGCGTTCGCTGGAAAGAGCATGATCGTACTTTATATCCTAGCATCCACCTGGGTGGTGAGACTCATTATCCCACCCCACCCCTACCATGCTTCTAACATCAGCAGATCTTGAGTATAGTCGCATGGGTTCTCTTGGTGAAATGGCTTCCAACTGCAGAGGGTACGTCGCAATGTTCAGCCCGAGGCGCTTCAGGGGGATCTCAACGCCACAGTGGTCGCGCTATCGAACGTTCCTGGCCTTACCTGCGTCTGCACCAGCGACAACACTCTCTATGTCCCACTTTTACATGGAACTATGCTTCTCAGCGTAACTTGTATGTCAAAACCCGCGGCTTTCCTCTCCACATTGCATGAATCACCGCTTTATTACATTCGCTAGGTCTCGTTGGGGTGATGGTCGTCGTGGGGTTTCGCAGATATAGCATCTCCGGGCTTTCCAGAGCTCAGCGGAATGGCCAACTGCAAACGCAAATATATCAGGGCGGCCTGCTGTACTTTCTCATGTTCCTTGGTATGATGGCGGGCACAACACACCTCCGTTTTCTCACGTTAACCTTGATTAACAGGATTAAACGTAGTGAACATATTCGTCGAGGTCTTGGAGGTCCGTGTTTCCCGCCGGCATGAACTCCACTTACCCATCTTACCACAGGGAAGCGGGCTTCGCTATATACTCGTCCAGTAAATCGATTCCTGCTGCAAGTGTGAGGAATTACTGACGAAGCCTTTGGGTGACTTAATTAACAGTCTTCAAATCCACATTCAAGGGATGATAATAACGCGAATCATCCTCCAGCTTCGTCGTTACTCGGAGTGCACCACCGTATTCGGTTCGCAGAGTATCATCCGAGAAGATGAATCAGCCATGGCAGGCTTTAAGATTGCGCGGTTCAGAAAGGCCCGTCGGCACCCGAGTGAAGTCAGCGGTTGGTCGGGATAGTGGGCAGCAGAGGAGCATAACAATCGACGAGGAGGGAAAACAGTCCGCGGGCAGCACTGGTAGTCAGTAGTGATGTATATCGCAAGAAAGAGATTATATTCGCAGAGGAGGAAAACATGATCGACATGAAAGAAAAGCGCGGGAATGAACACTCAAGCTTGAGTAGGCTGGGGCGTTCCAATCGTCGTCGAGACTGCGTCGCAATTGGGAACCATCGTCGCAGGCTCAGGCCCAGCCTGAAGAGGATTGCACCCAGGGAGCCTCGACAGGTCTATCCCTCATGTCAGTTTGTCTCGAGTAGTAACCGTGGAAGATGAAACGCACATTGTCCTTCAGTAACCTCCGGAACGACAGTACGCTTGGTGCATTGGTTGATCACAGCGTCGGACTGGATGGTCAGCTGATCGCAGTTATCCGGGAGCGACTGCAGGCATTTCTTGGAGTTCATCGCGCGCTTGAGGGAGTCACCTTCCCAGCCGAAGACGTAGTCGGCGTGGTGTCCATACCCCGTCCTTTAGTACCAATGTAGTCAGGCTTATCTTTAATTCGGTATCTGTGGGGTTGGTGGACTTACGGATCTCCCATACTCCATACTAGAGGCTGACTTCCGTCTGTGGGCCAGAGTGCGGCGTTGTTGAATGGCTTCGTATCCCACACGGTTTCCATGAATATGAGAGGCATTTTGATAGGATGACTTGCTGGGCAGTCTGTGCCAAACATCCAGGAGGTCTGCCAGTTGAAATTCCCGACAGTAGGATGAGCAACATGACTCTGTGAGATGCGTGAATAATATGAGAATATTGTACGGTGGACGTCCACTCAGACCTTAGACGTACCTCGTGATCATCGCTGTCGAGGTTCTTCCCATCCCAGCACCTGCAAGCAACGTTAGTGACGAGTACTTCAATACGCATGTCGATGCGCTCACTGGGGGAAATAAACTTGACTGCGAATCCCACCCTTGCACTGGCGCGCCGGGAACGAAACGCTATCGAGCGCCCCCACGCCAGGAGTACCCGGGCCAATACCAGTACCATCCCAGCATCGGAAAGTAGTCTGGTTGACCGCGGCTGTTCCTGGGGTGTAGGGATTTCTTCGGGCGTTCGGGGAACCCACTCGCATGCGGAAGCCCTGTAACGTGTGTGTTAGCAGAAGAAATAGCTCAACAGGTGAGGGTATGTTGACATACCGGTGGGAATATAGTCATGTTGAGTTGCTTCGACGGAGCGCGAGGGGCGATGTAATAGATGGTCATACCACCATTGGGTGCTCCGACGAAGTCGTTGGCGATTTGGGGAACCTGGAAACCGAGTTTCGGGCAAGGTCAGTGAGGCGATGGGTACGAGGAGGGTTTGGGCGAAAATGGGCGCACTCGAATGAAACTTCCGTTACGGTGCTTGAAGTACAGGACAGCAGTCCAGTAGTTAGACTTGTCCTCCTTGAAGCGGCAGCTAGTGCAAGTCGCCATTTGCCCGATGTCCCCCTTGGCTGGGTCCATCGTGATGTTAAAGCTGCGCAACATCCGACGTAGTCAGTACGACGATGGATACAGACCCTGTTAACTCACGCATTCTAACGATTGGACGGAGGCGATGATCAGCTCTGATGCGCAGTTGTTCAGGTCAAATTCGACTAACCCCGCCGACGATCTGATGCAAGTGAGGCGATACCTGTCCGGGAGTGACGAGACTAGCAGGCGGCTCAGCGTTTGGCGGTAAACGTTGAACACTACTAAACGTACGGATCGAGCCGCTCCGTTACGAGTTGAGAGCAAGGGAAACGAAGCGTCTCAAATTGCGCCACCGCGCTGGCGATTGCGCTCGCGGTGATGACCAGCCTAGACAACATGGTGGGGGTGTGTCAGGCAGAAGCTATGACAGGACTTCCGAGGTCTCTTATTAGTCTTCGCTTCAAAAGCTCACCCGCACTAATTCTTCGGAAAATGATGGAGTGAAGGCGGAGCCGCGAAGTGTGAAAGGTCGATTGTGGAAAAGTGGATATACTCAATTGAAAGCCGCTTCCACTCACGCGGCCTCTGTGGGGCTTAGAAATAGGGTGCGAACGAAGAAGAAAGAGACTCCCTATGTCTCGTAAGTAGAGGTTCCGATAAGGGAAGATCGGTTTTGACGTACCTTATATGCCGACATTTCACCTCATGTGTGGATCCGCAAGACTGCGAGGAGGGACAAGTTCATTAGATAAAGAGATTCGATTGAGTTCAGGAATTCAACAAATAAGAAGAAAGTGGGTTAACAACGCGAATGGACCCAATCAGACTTCAGTTGGTGCCGGGGTCCCGATTGTTGTAGACACCGCATCGCAGTTTGGAACCATCGTCGCAGGCTCGGGCCCAGCTTGAATTGGATTGCAGCCTGGAAGCTTCTCCAGGTCTAAGCGCAAAGGTTGACTCAGTTAGGCGAGCGGTGTGTACTGCAATCCAAAGCTATACGCACATTGGCCCTCAGTAACTTCTTGAACTCGAACCCGCTGAGTACACTTGTTGATCTCTTCATCGGTCTGTGTGGTCAGCTGATCGCAATTGTACGGCCAGCTCGAGAGGCAATTCTTTGACTCCATAGCGCGTGCGAACGCTTCGCGTTCCCACCCGAAGACGTAGTCCGCGTGGTGTCCATACCCCGTTCTATTGGCCAAGCGTCAGTCTATTTGTCCGAGGATGCGAGTGAGGAGAAGCGTCTTACGGGTCTCCCATGCTCCAAACGAGAGGCTGGCTGCCATCTTCAGGCCAGAGAGAGGGGTCGTTGAATGGCTTGGTATCCCACACAGTCTCCATGAAGAGAAGTGGGATTCGAACAGGGTGAGAGGCAGGGCAATCCGTACCAAACATCCACGACACTTGCCATGAAAAGTTGCCGATGGTGGGATGAGCGACGTGACTCTAGAGAGAGAGAAAAACATTTAGGCAACACTCTCAGGACATGTCAAGGTCGGGCTGTACTTCGTGGTCTGCGCTATCCAAATTCTTCCCATCCCAGCATCTGCAAGACGGTTCAGAGATCTTTGCGTGGAGATACGGAAGTTGAGGCTCACTGAGGGAAGTATACTTGGCTCCGGATACCGCCTTTACACGGATGGGTAGGAAACTCGACACTATCCAAAGCGCCAACACCGGGAGTGCCTGGTCCAATGCCAGTACCGTCCCAGCAACGAAAGGTAGTCTGGTTGACAGACGCAGTACCCGCGATGTACGGCATTCGGCGTGCATTGGGCGATCCAACTCTCATGCGGAAGCCCTGCGAAGGCACCTTTGCCGAAGCCTGTTCCACCGAAAGAGCTCGTCGAGCTCCATCCACCTCCCAAGCCGTCGCTAATCCCAAGATGGAATAACACGCAGCCGAGGCGCTTAATAGTTTCGCTGAACCGTGTCGCGCCCCCTGTGGCATCTGTTGCGAATAGTACCAGTGTTCCAGCAGGAGGTGATATCCGACCAAGGAGGAGTAGTGGAGCGAGTGTGAAGGATTTAGTGAAGGGCTTTGAGGAATTGGGTGCAAGGGCGGAGGAAGAGGGTCGCAGGAGTAGACCCAACTCCAGTCTGTCTATCAGGAGCGAGAAGAGGGGTATGATTGCAGCTCCTGGGACTCTGATGGGGCTGAGTAGACCTGGGTGGAAGCCATAACTATCTTTACCATTTCATCAGGCCAATTTCTGCTGTTTTATTCTTACTACCTCTGTGATTCTCTATATTCCACTGTTGCCAAAGTGCAGGAAGTCATGTTTTCAATATACACATCAGGGAGCTCCCACTGGGTTTGGCTGTGGTTGCCCACCAAATCAAAGGCTGAAGGTGATAAGTTACTGTAGCAGACTGTATGGTAGGAACTGTCATGGTGTCACAGCGACCATAGGTGTTCTTTATTTGCAGGAGTGCCACAGTGTCATGGTGGGTCAGTTCCTTCCAAAATGTAGTAGAAAATAGAGCAGAGATTTGATTATTTTTGTAACCAAAAGCTAGTCTACACTGCAGTTTCAGGCTCTTAAGTGCCTGACCAAGTAACACCATCAGTTGTATATCATTATATGCCCAAATTGAGTCAGTCCACAGGGTTGTTAGAAACAAGACGTCCATCCCGCTCTTGATCAACATTAGCAGGGTTAACAGAAGGTGTTATGGAAAGCAAGTGTGACGCGGAGAGGGAAACCTCTAGTCACGGCACACGAAGGCGATAGAACGATTGAAAGCTATCGAATTGAGAACTACTCTACCACAAGCGTAACTACGAGTATTTATACCTACGGTACTTAGCGGTGACGAAATACTATATAGTTTACTGATCTACCTCTCGAGTGGAGCAAGAGGGTGGATCGAAGAGTCTAGAATTCAAAGGTAAGCAAAGATAAGATAAGATAAATGTAACCGTCACAGCAAGCTCCTCCACATCATCAGGATCATTGGTAAGCTCCTCAGCAACTTGTCCCAATGGAATCTTGGAGCTGTCACCTTTGTCTTACATCTCGTTGAGTGAAAATTCCTCTGCAACGAGATCAGCTGCAGATGTTACAAATTCCCGTCAAACCCTCATGTCCAATCCGAGTCTTGTTTTCAATCTCGCAGTGTTTTGTCCTTCGCCAAAAATTCACGGTAGGCAATCTTGGTTTGATTGGACTTAAGGCATTTGATTGGACTTAAGGCATTCAGCACCAAGGTTGAACTCCTTCACAGTGCACTTCTCCCAGGCCTGTACAGTTTCAACGTGTGTGATATATGTAAACAATAGTAAATAGTCCGCTGAAAACGCACCTCCTCGATGAGCTCGTGTCCCAAATAGCCTGTGAAGTACTCATAAAGCTTCACAATGGGCTTGACTGATGCATTACAAAGCACTGGGGGTGATGTTGAGAACTTTACCTGTTCCAGAGTCAAACCTTGACTCAATTGCTTTGATGGGATGAGTCGACAAGCCACTGTAACACTTCTTGACAAAGGAAGTGCTTCAGGACACGATTGAGCCCAACATCAGCAGCTTGGAATATTCCCATTTCTAGAAGTAGTGTTGAATTGACTGCTCAACCCTTGAAAGCAAGAAAAGCAGACTTACAGCCAGCAGGGACAAAGAGAAGGAAAATATTAGGGGACTCTTTGAAGAAGTGTATCCAATGCAAACAAGGTAGCAGTCAATCAACAGAATTCTCTTCTGGTCAGGTTCAAGGTCAAGCACATCCTTGTTTACCTTGATAAACTCTTTGAAGTAGCAATCAAGTAGTTTCATCCACTGTGAAGTGTTGTTGGAGGACATTCATTATGGTGTGGAAGGATCACCACGGAAACCATTGAGCTACATGTACTGAAGTGACTGTTTTTCTTGGGGCTACTTGCAACAACAAAATCAAACCCTGCAGCAATCGCCTCTTCGTAACCTGGGGCAGAGGCATCAGGCAGCAAATTCTTTAACTTGCCAGACCAAACTTGCTGAAATGGAAGGATGTTGCCAGCAGGAGTTGTAGTGAGACATAGGGTGTATGCCCTCTTCTTGTTGTGGTAGGGATCCTCAGCATAGCTGAGGAAACCACCTACAGGTGCCCATTCCGATGATGTAATCCATCCCCTTGGCCAAACACTGGCGGGGATCAAACATCATTGCTCTCTTCTCCCTTCTCTCACCTCAACCACCACCACCACTCTTGGAACCTGCACTCACAACTGTGGAAGCATCAAGATAAGCTCTCAACACCAACCAAAGGATGTAGGGCTGGTTTGGGCGCTGGATGCACAAGTTTGGCTGGGTTGAAGGAACTGGTTCATTTCAGTTAATTTCTTACAATATTCTTTTTGTGTCATATTCTCTTTGTCACCTTGTCATACCTCGCACCTCAGTCATCCTAGAATGACCCCCTCTGAGGCCAATAGATTTTGCATTCCATTAGGCCTGTTTGGGGGGTCATTCCTGGCCCATTCCACCTTCCATTATTCCAATTTTGTGTTCCATTATTCCATCCTGCCCTTCCAAATCTCATTCTACTTTCCCATTAGGGTAGTGTCCCCTTCCATTATTCCATCCATTACACATATGCATTCCAGGGTGTCTGGGGTCCTTCAATCTACCATATATTCCATATTCTATTACGAGGGTTTACGTAAGTAAGACTCGTTCTTTTACTGCGGGTTTTGCCCGCCACAATTTGACACATAAAAACCGTGCACATGGTCTTTTGATGGCATCATATTTTCTGTCACATATCACATATCACATGTCACATCATTTCACACATCACACATCACATATCACATATCACATATCACATATCACATATCACATATCACATATCACATATCACATATCACATATCACATATCACATATCACATATCACATATCACATGTCACACATCACATTATATCACTGCATATTACTATTGAGCGTGCTCACTTATTTTGATGGAGCACGCTCACCTGTTTTGATTGAGCGCACTCATCTGTTTTCATTGAGCGTGCTCACCTGTTTTCATTGAGTGCGCTCACCTATATTGAATGAGCGTGCTCACTTCTTTTCAATGAGCGCGCTCACCTATATTGAATGAGCACGCTCACCTGTATTGAATGAGCACGCTCACCTGTATTGAATGAGCACGCTCACCTGTATTGAATGAGCGCGCTCACATTATTTTGATTGAGCGCGCCCACTTGTTTTCATTGGGTGCAGCCACTTGTCTTTATTAAGAGTGCCTGCTCATTCTCAATGATAATGCTCATATGTTATCAGCAATTGTGCTCCTGTATATATTTAGTATCTGGCTAGTGTGTACTTATTGATTGCTGATTTTTGAGTCCAATATATGGTAGTGTGCTTGCTTCATACACTGACATAAAATCATATGACACAACTTATGTGGCAAGAAATAATTGAGTGCATTAACTCTTAATAGTATGACATAGACACAGTTCCCTTGGGTGCCAACGGTACTGCGATGACATCATCACATAGATGCTATGACGTAGATGCAGTTCCCTTCAGCACAAACGGTACTACGATGACATCATTGAGCTCTGCTGTTCAGCTGTACATACATAAAGAGCAAAATAAGTAATGGCATAAGCAGGAATTGAACTAGCATCCTCTTAGCTGTGATGCATGCAACAATATTCCATTACACTATTTTGCCTTTCTTGCATATATCTACCTAATTTATGATGTCCAGCTGATATATCCTACCCTGAATATGTCACTGGATGTACTTATGTTACAAGTCATATGCTTGCATTACATAGTTATATTATAGTAGAATCCTTTATATAGTATATATGTTATTGGAGTAAACCCGAGTATTGCCATGCAAAGCAATGGCCCACTAAACACAAGTTATAATTGTTCTTCCTCCCTACAAATCTTGTCAGCTGTATACATGCCTGTTTATCTTTACTCTATTTATGCTACTAAGTTTGTACAATGGACTGATCAGCACACATTTGATTGAACTGTGAAAGAAATGCACAATACAGCTGTAAGCTATGCTATTGTATTTGTGCACATTGTCCAATTCCATTATTGGTCACACTTTCTTGTTAGTTTTCCCCCCTTTAAACATAGCTGCTACCATATTCTGGCAGTATATACCACAAAAATGAACCATTGCTCTGTAAATATGTATGCAAAATGTGCAAAAGCAACAATTTCAACCTGTAAACTTACTGGTTGTATAATGCAAGAACAATTGGTACCCATTACCCTTAGACCATTTGGATAGTCTTTTATATGACCACAGTAATTGGCTTTCAACATCTCTTGGTTCAATCAGTCAATGATACAAAGTAGTTGCTATTTGCAATAGCAAGTAGCAAAAATGACAAATTTCAATTTTGTGGTGGCTGTGTTTCTTCTCATGCTTAATGGTGGTTATATTTGGAATCTCCTCAAAACTTGCTTTCTGGATTGCTAAACCAGCTAAGAGAATGGACATGATGTTGGCAAGTTATGTCCTTTGCTCACTCAAGTTCCCAAGTTGAACAGAGTTGTGCATATGACTTCGCATGTTGGTTACAAGGGTTTACGTAAGGTAGTTGTTGTTGACGGCCCACCAACGTTACGTGGTGTGACAGGCCCGTCACAGTCACAGTCCGAAACAGGTAGTAAAGCGTTGAGAAAAGAAAGAAAAGTGCGTAGGATATTAGGTATACTACTGCTCGTAAATCGGCGACCATAGATCTGTAGGTAATCAAATATAGAAGCTATGTGCAAAATATGAAGTCTGTACATGTGGAACTGGTGGCCCTGATACAAAAATAAGGTACTATAAGCTGTAAAGTGTGCAAATCAGAACTCGGTAGCCGCGAAATCCGCTTTCCATGAGGCAGGAAGCTGTCTGTGACCTTTGTACTTCTTAGCTGCCCATGCAGCTTCTTTTCCATCAAGTCCTTTGCGGTAGCAATCCATAAATCGGAGGGATCGATTCGCAAACCTGTATCATTGTCAGTGTCATCATCAGTGTTTGAGGTCGAAATACCACATACCTGCGCATGCTAACCAAAGGAACCGAGGCCAAAGCAGAAATAGTATTGGCCTCCAGGACCTCTTCCCGGGATGATTCTGGGTTGAGCCTGTACACCCGTTTGGCGTAGCCCCAGCATTGCTCAATGAAATTGAGCTCGCAGTGGTACTTGGGAAGAAATATGACTGGTACACCCTCTTCCTTCCCAATAATCTCCAATTTGGACTCCACATCAACAAAGTCAGGCTGGTTGAAGAGGATTCGATGACAGCAACATTTCGCAGAAACATCCATTGACACACATTTGAACCCTTTGCATTCAGCATGAATGCCAAATGCATCGGTAATGCCACGTTCCACCAGAATCTGTGCCATGCCCTTGAAGTCACCTGCACTCTCATGCCCATCAGGGAAGTAGAGAGATTGTGGCTTGCCACCAAATGCACAAACATATGGTCATCATTAGGATATAACTCCTTAACAAGAGCCATGGCCACGAAAGCCTGTTTGAGTATGTCCTCATTTGTCATATAGCCATCGCAATTTTTGCCCAGCTTGAGATAGACACGAGCAGACCTGCCATCAGGTGCCACAAGCCAACCATAGTCTGCAGAGACATAGTCTCCAACCATATAGGACAGCCCTTCACCTTTCGCGTATGGACGAGCAGGTTCATCCTTGTGTATCCACCACTTTCGACAACAGTCATGCGCATAAAATATGCTCTCATCATGGAACCAAACCACTATGGGCCTTCCATTTGGCTCTGAGGTTAAAACCCCATTACTGTCATACACTCGCATGCGTGGCAGAGCTTTAGCCATTTCAGGAAGAAATTTGTTCTGTCGCTTGTCAACAACATCTGCACGTTTGTGACCATCGACAAACTGCCCTTTGGGAGGTTGCGAAAAGCAATACTCCAAGGCCTGCAAGTACTGTGTGGCAGTCTTATGAGAGATCTTCTTGCTTATGCCATGCTCTTCCTGTACAGATGGACTGTTCAGATAGTCACGCAGCTTGTCTGCAGTTATATCTTTTCCAAGTCCTTGAAGAAACAGCACAACATCGCTTTTCAGATCCTCATCAAGGAGCATGTTTGCATCCCACCGCACATACGTGTTTATGGGAAGCAATTCACGGTCATTGATATAAGCGCGGACAAGATGTCTGAGAACATGAGCACACCAGGTACTCTTTTGATCAATTTCCATTGCAGCACGCAGTGAAGAAGCAGCCCAGTGACTGTACGAGTCCTTGTGTTTAGGATCCATATAGATTGACAGTAGCACAATCATACCAGTAACCCGAGAGTCAACATAATATGACAGATCAGGACGTTGGTAATTGCGCCCTTTTGTGCCAACCCTTGTCCCCTGACGCAGCTTTATCAAGTCTGCTAATGCTGCTGTCGCAGCAGGAATGCTAGGTGCTTGCCTCGCATGCCCATCACACAACGGAACTGGGTCTGGCCCATTGGGAGAAGGAGGCGGAGCAGGAGGAACAGAAAATGGAGAACTGTCTGTGGACTCACTGCTGCTGTTGGAGTAGATTGAGATAATTGAGCATTGGTCACTTCTGTTGTGCACCTCGCGATCAGGCAGATCCCCAATTAAAACCTCAACCCCTTGTCTGCAACGATACCCCTCTAAGATAGAGTCCTNGTCTTCACATTCCTCTATGCTCACCGCCNGACTGGGGCTACGGTGAAGAGTGAATGTCAATGTGCGGCTGCCAAGCGGNNANGATGTGGCTGTGCTNGCGCNGCTGCCATGCATGGGAGGCACATAGAAGATGGATGTGCTACATGTTGGCATGTCAGATGGGGAGAGTACTGGTTCTGTGANATCAGGAGGGACCTAGACATCCGTTAATGGTTCTGTGATTACTTGANGCGCAATTAAAGATCACTTACAGCAGAAATGACAGGCTCATCATCAGCTTCTCTATCAATTCTGGGCTTCTTGGTCTTCTTTTGGGGGGATAAANGCTCGATTACGNGTTTTGCACCCTTGGCTAAGTTAGCCAGGCGAGATAGAGTGAATCTGCGAGGAGGAGCCATAGTCTGGCGNGTCAAAACGCGCTTAAACANGCTTAGAGGAGGCCAAGGAGGGTGATTTGATGGGNGCTCNACCNTGTTTCCATATCAGGGCCTCCAATTCAGGTGTAAATTCCGCNAAAAGTGCATCTGGNTGCTCNGACGACCCTTTAGCAGAAATCTATGGGACCANATTTACAAGAATGTACATGGTAAATTAAATTCGCTATNATCTAGGAGTTTCGAGCCATTTACTTCCNNATTCGGAGGCTGTCACNCTTGTCACGTGACGTTGGTGGGCCGTCAANGACAACTACCTTAAGTAAGACTTGTTCTTTTAATGCAGGCTTTTCCCACTAGAATTTGACACTTAAAAACTGGCCATGTGGACATTTTGATGGCACCTTATCTCCCATCACTCTGTTTGATCAGTTATCTGATGGCACTAGTTTTGCCTGCTTCTTTATTCTCTCCATATTGCACACTCATCATGTTCATGACCATTATCATTGTNGCTACATCTGTATCTCAGTNTTGTATGCACTTACTGTANATAAACTGCAGAAATGTTCAAGTGCACAGATATANATAGATGTGCGCAGGTGTGCGTAGAAGTGCNCAGGTATATGTAGATTGAATGAGTAGTCTTTTACNATATATNGCATGTNTGTCTCTCACTTTGTGTTAGTGCCCACTTACTANGCATNGGTGCCAAGCTGGCATGTATGCTCAGTATAGAGGAGTAGATACTCTTTATATAAAATGGATGCTTGTTGTTAACTGCAACTTTGTTGTAACAAGATTACAGTTATCTTGTTAGGCTAAAATAANAATAAGCAGATTTTCATGCTAATTTTAGAGCACTGCTTCTATANGGCAAATTTTTTATAGTATACTGTTTCTGCTCTACTTTTTTATGCCCTCATNATCACAGCAATATTATTAGTTTCTGATNTTNGGGTCATGCAACACCATCAGCCTATGACGCATAGGCATTCCANTTTTTTGATGGCAGANACTGCCTATGCNTCATANATGCCATATTTGATGCCATCATTCATANTGAAATATGAAAAATAATGGCATGAATGAGAATTGAATCCTGCTAATAATATATCANGCAACATATTCCANTACANTATATAGTCTTAAATGTAANAAAGGTTTTAGTTATAANATTCAACTTGGAAACAGAAATTGAGCTGTTTATCTATTAAACAGCTATATAGTGGGTTTNTTTGTATGAAATCCTCATATCAGCTGTTTTATATATACATCATAAGACTATTTGGGAAATACAATAGAAACATAAACCCGAGTATTGGCCNNCNAAANACAA
>JANDKE010000758.1:0-14491 GCA_027627275.1 Coprinellus aureogranulatus | reverse complement strand
GGGTTTGGGAGATTCANTGCNAGTAGTGCAAGCATCGCTCCTTGTGCNGGACTATTGTAGAAGAGCAAATCANCTNCTGCTCTATAGTAGGACTTTGAACACNCNCAGCTTACCTCGCTCGGCCGTCTGGAATATCNGGAGGATTCCCACCACTCCGCAAATCCCAAGTGGTGGAGAATGCTGGTGTGATTCCTCTCATGAAGGTGCGGTTGTGGATNCCAGCNATGAAGTNATCCCTGACACTGTTGCTTGTCACCGAAGCNGCGGTGAATAACGTCCAGTCTGTCGGCGGTTTAGTTGATGANCTATANTCTGAGCCTCTTATTGGATGCCACTTACGCGACTTNACAATGTATTCAGCGTTGCTATCGTACCCGATACCAAAGTTNGACCCTGGCGATACGGAATAATCAATAAGCACTAGNTATATCGGATCTGACAACATGAACCAANAGACATACCCGAGCTAGACTGCTGTGAAGCGTGGAAGCTCGTTTGACCATCGTATACCTGCCGACTGTTAGCGACTTGGGAACGTGCACGCAAGGCACATTGAGCTCACGATCTTCCCAATGAAGTCCGCACCCATCAACAGAGCAGGNTAAAGATTGTACGCCATTGCCCATGACGAAGGCTGATCGAANCTTGAGATTAACCTTCCCGACGCAAACGCCAAACCTTGCCAGTCAGAGTANAATTTTCGNGCGGTATCCTGTNGGACAATCCTGCAAGTCAATATGATCACGGGNGGAACAAAGGTACGGCCACTGACAGAATACTGCTGCGTTAATGAAGCTTCTTTACCTCGGGACTCAAGGGCTTTGTTGNTCTCGCTCATGGCGTGTATGCCGAGGATGCCCTTGAGCGCCAAATTAGAGTTGTCGTGATTCGCCAATCCATCGAACGTCGCGCTAGGGTTGGCAGTGAGACCATCAGTGTCGGANTAGGTNAACTTCCGGGTACGACTTGCGCACGTACAAACTAGCTGTATGGACAGCGTGTTCGCTGGGACAGATAGTCGGCCCATTTCCTGAGGAGATCGTACTGTAAAGACAGATTGGTTATACTCTATTGGTCAATAATCGGCGATGAGACGCACATATGTGTCGATCAAGAGTCCGTCGCCTGACTTCTGGGTGTACAGCCAACTCATGATAAGCATACTTGCGCTACCTTATCATCTCAATGTCAGCAGACGCGGGAAAAACTGCGGAATGGTACTAACTTTCTGCGGAGAGACTGGTTGTATCCGAATTATTCAAAGCTGTTCTCGGATAGTTCGAACCTAAACATGGGATTCAGTCACCTTTCGATAGTGAGGATAGTCGCGATTACCTAGGTCTGGAGCGGCAAACGCATGCTGGTACTCGGACGAAGCTTGCGATTCGAGAAGCGACTCCAGCAGGATTCCACCAAGGGAAGCGTTGAAGTATAGCAAAGCCGGAAACGACGCGTAAAGTGTGTCCACAGGGTTTACGCGTCTTTGGAAATGATGGTTGAGGACACGGCGAGAATGGATTGCGAAGCGGGAAACGAACCTTGATGCTCCGATGTCCCTCATGAAACCCCTCACACTCCCGGAGGGGCCAGTAGTGATGTCCATCGATGCGAAAGTTTGACGCACGGACATGGCGACTAGATCGGCGTACGTATCCGAAGCAGCAGTGCGGGCAGCACCCATAACACTTTCGTCGAGTGCCTGTGCACGGCTGAGCGCAGTTTGGTAATCTGCGATGAACCCTCCGAGCTACGCATACGATTATACGATGAGCACGTACGAGCCCACAGCGCACTCTCTTGAATGGCTTACCGCATCTTGAATTGAATTCCATCGTGTTGTCCAATAGGGCCTCCGCTCCTCCACGACTGAGCCTCTCGCATAATCAATAACAGGATCTCGGACTATCCCTAAGGCAAAGACCACCGGGGTAGGAGAGGGTGTCTTCAAGATGTTCCCAAGCTCGAGAGCAAAAGCAACAGAGGGATACGATCTAAGATCGGAGGTGTACCATTGGGTCGAGATATCAGAGGACGCCACAGCAGTCATGGAATAGCTGGGAATGCTTACGGGCTGATTGGAGTGTCCGAACTGTCCACGGCATTTTTCAATGCGCCATTTCTGTCGAACTCGCTGCGTAAGTCTGCTGCAGGTCCGGTTTGGGAGGTCAGCATGTTCGACTGCGCCACCAATTCAATCANTCAATCAGGTCTGACAAGAGCATGAACTTGAAGAGGATAGACGAACGTTAGCGGATGCNAACACAAGTGTCTCGTCTCCCGCTATATCGGTATTTTCTTCCCAAGGTGAACGCTTGGATAATGACAAGGTNTGGTAGACGATGGAGTTCCCGCGTGTCGTTGTCGATTTGACTGAGGCTTCGAGGTCGGGCGACACCCATTCTGAAGATANACTCAGGGATGATGCTACTAAGACTGAAATCGCCGAGTGCTTACCCCCAGTTACGTGAATATACAACTGCACGGAATGTGCTGCGCCATCTCCAGATGCGATATCAACGGAGANGTAGGAGAAAGGAAAGGATTGCTTCGCCCAGTCGGAGGGCTGAAGANGAAGAGCCTTAGCGTTCNTTTCATATTAGAGGGAAGGAGTNCTCACCTCTACCGGACTAAGAAAAGNCACCGTCATGTCCACAGGTCCTGNGCGNAATTGGAAGANAGTTTGTGTGGNGGTNACATAAGTTGCNAGGGTAGTCGTCTTGTTGTCATTGCCCACACCGAGCCACCCATACAACTGCCCNTCGATTCGAATGAACCCGACCCATCCGACGCTCTGNTCATTCCACANCCTTACNCCGCCTAGGTCGGGNCCTCCATTNGACANTGTACGGATCCAGGTGTTGAAGTATGGTGACCGAAGGGCAAGTGGAATCGTAGCCGGNATTGCTGTCGTTGAGGTTTGACCCAAGGCGAATGAAACCAATCCACAGAAGGCCAGGAAAAATGAGAGTAGACAGGCGCTTCGGCGCATCAGGACGACCAAGCCCTTGCTGGTGTCGATGGCCTAACTCGAGCTGGTGGTCGAGACGGGGGAGGGAAGGGTNACCGTCGAGCNGAATGTGATGGCAGTANGGAAGAGGACCAAGGGCTTGNAAAAGCAGCCTCAAAGTCATCNTCTTGTGTGCTTTCCGGCGCATTCCATACGGGTCTTTGCAGTAATCAACAGGTACCTACCGCCACGCTGGCCGGTGGCGAATCGGGCGCGATGATATCAAGCGAGCGACCAGCTCACATGCACTAAAGATATGTATCNAGCAGCAGGTTGTTTCGTCGGGTGCACTCAGAATGGAACGCCTGGNATGATCTTGCAGAANNTANTTTNGCGNACTCCTCACCCTCAGGTAGATATGGTGTTTCTGACCTTCACTCTGACTTTTTCCAGGTGNAGTGGGGTTGGTGAGTTTCAGATGAAAGAAAGGCCGAAGGAGCGTTCAANCAGAANNCGACCATCACTGTCGTCGGTCGACTGTTTGTTAGCCGGTGTGGGAGGAGTTCCGAACACCGGAACTTCTTGCCTGGTCGAGCTGGTTCAATCTTCNATGCATTGCGANCCTGGTAACCCATATCCGTAGCAATTCAAANCCATCATTGAGCGCACGCTCGTCGTTCTACCACCGTGTAACATCAGCCTCTGCCTCTCCAAACACACTTGTCTTTTTGATAGCGAAGNCCTGCTCATCTTCATGCTCCTCCGGAATCTCCTTCTCATACAACTCCTTGAACTCCCGTCTCAAGAAATTCAAGATATGGGAGTTGATTGCTTCGAACTCGAGCAAGAATCCGTCATGTCCGTCCGGTGAGGATATCGTCACGAGCTCAGCTCCAGGAATATGGTCCGCGATTTCCTTCTGCTCTCCAGGCGTGAACAGCCCGTCGTCGCGATGCTGATGACAAGCGACCGAGGAGGAATCGTGGCGAGCACCTTGGCGAGAGCGTCAGGCGCGAGAGGGTCTTCGACCCTGCCTCTAGCGATGTCATGTGTATCGAGTTTACGCGTTATGTGGATATAGCAATTGGCGTCGAACCGTTTGATGAATTTCTCGCCTTGGTAGCGCAGGTATCCCTGCGCGGAGAATATTTGAGGCGGGTTTGCTGGGGATGGGGCAGCGGATGCGTCTTGTGAGTTGCTCCTTGTATGTTCGGGCAGCTTTGATTTGGGGTAACGGAGACCGTCGTTGTGAAGGACGAGGGAGTTGTCGGAGCTGGTTCTGGGAGAGGCGGGAGGCGTGAGGGAGCTAACGCTGTTCCCTTTGAACGAAGTTTGCGCCTTTCTTCCGAAGCGACTTTCGAAAGAGTCCCGGGATCGGTAGGTAAGCAACGCGCTCATACGAGCAGCTGCGAGACCAGACGCCGGCTGAGAGGTGTAGAAGCCGTCCTCATATTGTGGGTCGCTGTAGATGCTCTGACGTTGAGCTTCTCCCCAGCTGATGCACCATGCAGAGTGACGGGCTGAGGTGGCGAGGGGGATGATATGTCGAACGTATCCTGGCGGCGAGCAGAGGGGCCATTCGAGGACAGCCATGCCTCCCATGGATCCACCGATTACAACCCCGACAGACTTCACTCCCAACGCATCCAGAACGAGTTTATGGATCCTGTTTTTGGGGTCAGAGGCATATATCCGGTGAGACGGCTGTGTTTCTCACCTAACATCGTCGCGAATAGATGTAGGAGGAAATTCAGGGCCATACGGTTTGCCGGTATCTGGGTTGATGGTGACCGGGGAGGCGGAGCCGTACGGCGAGCCAAGCACGTTGGCACAGAAGATAAACCATCGGTTTGGGTCAAAAGCCTTATTTCTTCCCATTAACGGTCCCCACCTGCCAGGCATAAATACGAGCTCCACCTGAAGAGTAATAACAGCGCACCAATCCTCGACATCTGCACTCCCAGTGAATGCGTGGCAGATGATCATAACATTATCCTTCTCTTCGTTGAGCTTACCCCAAGTCTTGTACGCAACTGGGGCCTGCTTCAACACGGTTCCACATTCGAGCTCGAAGGATGGAACGGTGAAGATCTCTTGCTCAAGTAGGTCTGAGTATCCGGGCATGTTGAGTCTGTCGCTCCCAGAGTTCTAGATTCTTGTCCTTTATACGGCCAGCGTCCCTCCGATTACTTTCAGCTTGAGCCTGTCCGTGACCGGTCTTCGTAAGAAAGCTCCTCGAAACCGCCGCCACAAATCACCTGGGCTCAATGACGCCTTCGAACTGTGTAAAGGCGCGATTCAGGGGTTCCAGGAGTTCGAGTGCTTCGAACTGGTATGGGCTCGGCTTGCTACGTCCAGAAGGAGCAGAGCGAGGAAAACGTCGTGACGATTTCAAGTATTACCATGCAACATGGTTGTGGTATAAGTGAAGGAGTCATCAACGTGAAAATGGAATTGCGCCATGATCGCGGAACGAAGTCAGGGGGGTAGATAAGATAAGATTAGACAGCCATCTCTACCCGCCTGATGCGAAGGTGCACCGCAGAGTGACCGTGACAGGCTGCAGAGGGCACCGAGGGGGGAGGGAGAAATGTTCACATAATATGGGGAGAAAAGCCTTCCCTTGTTGCACCTTTACGAGGACGGACAATGCTCAGGAGCCAGCCGCAATGGAGAATTCATGTGTCCCTACTCCTACCAAGCGATCAGAGAAGTGAGTGCACAAGGAGACCCTGATACATTAGAAGAGGCTGATAGTACAACAGGTGCTTTCTTTATGTAGAGCCCATTTACACGGTTTCACTATTGCATATTGACGGATCCTCCGAGCCCAGGCGTCGTCGGTGGACCGAAAGACGGGTATTCGCTATCCCGTCTCCAGCTATCCATCTACTTTGCATATATCAGACCCGACTGGTCTTCCCACTGAATCGCGAAGTACAGATACATCTCGCCTCCTGCACAGAAACATACACTCAGGCTCACACCGTAAGGTACCTCGAGAACCTCGCCGTCAACAAAGCGAACTGCTCAAAAACCTCACCCCCAGAAGCCAATCCACACTTTCCACTCTGCAAGTGTTGTATCAAACCCGAAACCAGAGCAAACAACCTCCCGCATTTCGGCTCAGGGCACTTGAACGCGTCAGGGTCGTGCGCGGGTGAGTTCATATGAGATGTGACTGGTTGACGTTGCGGAATGTCTTGAGGCAGAGGGGACATGCGTATGGGATTCCGAGGTGGATAAAATCGTTGGGGGTGTAAGAGGGGAAAGAGTCGAAGGATGGGTTGGTGAAGGGTGTGAGGTGCATCCCTTGAGCCGGAAGCGCGAATTCGGGAACAACAGGTCCAAATGAGGCAGCTTCCTCCCGGAAACTCAAAGGTGGTCCCGCCTCGACGGTGGAAGGTGCGTCAGCGGGGAACGAGGTTATCGTATCGTCGTAGCCAGCGAGCGTCGAGGAGTGGAACTCAATGCTGGGGGTGATGGTAATGGGAGGAACGACCCCAAGCATTTGAACAGCCTGAGTGATATGGTGCCTATTGACCTTCCCGTGCTTCCGAGTCCCCGATTCCAGATGCTGAGCGTAGTCACCAGGCATCGCGCACTGCTTGGAGCAGATATGGCATATGATCGGCCCTCCAGCCCGCAGCTTGGCCCTTCTTCTTTTTCCTCCTCCGCTTCGTGGCTCTGATCGGTTCTTCTTCTTTATCGGTAGGGCAATCTGAACTAGATGAGCGCGAGCGCTTCTTCAACCGTTTCAACGACTCAGCGGCGGCGTCGAGAAGGACGGTGGTTCAGGAGTGGGGAGATGTTGAGAGGATAGAGTTGGGGAAAGCTCGGGGGTTGGGTACGCCTGGAGTTCGACAGGTGGTCTTGATGTACGCGCCTCTGAGCAAGCTAGCCGCTTCTCTCTCGATAGAGACTTCTGTAGTTCTGGTGTCAAATCTTTCACTGCATCGTCGAGTCGTGCTGCGAGGGTACTATTGGCACATTTCTCGGTGTAGAGGCGTTCCACAGTCGCAGCGATAGAAGCGAATTCCGACTCTATGATGCTTTCGAGGGGTCGGTGAGGCTCAGAGCCCGTGAAGAATCGTTTGGCCGCGTCGACAACTTTACCCATACGATTGCCAAACCTTGACTGCCGTAGGCGGCTCCAACCTATCCGCTTTCTGATGTCAACGAACCATGAGTCGACGTCCTTGACAGAAGAATTTGTCTTCTTGGCGATGTTGTTTCTTACTGACCGTGACGGGTATGGATCGTGAAGGTTTTCTCTGAGCCAGCGAAGCGAGTCCTCAATGTATCGATGCGGTTGAGGGGACTCTGAAGCATCTAACGTCTGGTAAGATTGCCTGGTGCTGAGCGCGACGAAGAAATGGCCTACGACGGGGAAGGGAAAGCGACATCGTGTCCAGTAAGTTGGATTTGAAATCATCGACAATGGAAGACGATGTCGCTTCCACCAAGTTGGTGCTCACAGTCACCACAACCGTGACAAAATGTTCGATTTCTTCCTTCGTTGCTGAGTCCAGGTATGGGTGGAGTGACTTCAGTTCATCCTGAAATTCCGAGTATGATTCGAAAAACAGCTCGAGCATCCGTCCTTCGGAATCGTCGTCGTGCAAGCAGGACAGGAACTGCGCTTCGAGTTTCTTCACCATCTGTCGGGCGTGTACGTTCGAGTTGGCGCTGGAGGAACCCATGACGCCAGAAAGGTTGGTGATTCTCAGGGAGGTGTATGGATCGTGACACTGTACTACTAGTAGTAAACCGAGATGTGGATGTGTCATGGGAATTGCGTTCGAACTCCGCATTGTTTGCATCTTCCTTAGGACACCGAATCTATATGTCAGATCGCGATGTGAAGCATTCCATCGATGCGCGTAGTGCATTGGCATAAATCCAAAGCTAGAGGCTCTGTTCATCAGCATTCGCTAGGTTAGTGCACTTAAATTGGCTTGAAGTAACTCGGCATATTTCCAGTCATGGTTGCCTGCAAGTCGAATCCCCGCTTTCAGCGCTGCCTTCGCATGTGGGCTACTCCAGCGGACCTCGAGCCTCTAGGCTCAATCTGAAACTCATTCGGACAGACAGAACTGATAGCATGGTTGGTGGCCAGTGCGAGGCAAGTAGGTGCAGAGTGCTCACTGCTCATCGGAAATCCCTCTTATATTAAAATGATGTCGCGATTTCGTTTGCTCATGTTTACGCCCTCTGCGCTCTTGGACCTTCCCTCTCTTCCTATTCAATTTCTATTGTCTTTGCACTGCTGATCATGAGCTCTACCTCTTCACTCCCGCCTAGGCTGTGATATCCCCGAAGCGAAGCGTAGGGCCTCTTGTTATGGTTCAGGATTCACCTAAACTGGAAAATGGTTCAAGGTCCCATTGTTCTTCCAAACAAACACAAAGACTCGAAGTAAGCACGGGCTAGCAACTCTTCCAGGCTCTAGTACTTCCTCAGTGTGCTGCATTCTCACCATGTCTCTTCCGACTTACCGCGAACTCTGGAAGAGGTTGTACGACTCTACTCAAACTTTTCTCGCCAAGACCAAGACCGTCACTTGCGCCGTTCACCTGCCCGACGCCCCTCCTCAACGGGAAACATCACCTCCCCTTGATTTGACTGTTCCCCCCGACTTCTTCGATTTACTTCACGGCCTTCAGCTTCCGTCGTCTGCTCTGCAAGTGGCTCTCACTAGGGTGCACCAGGCCGTCGATGAGCAGAGGGTGCTTCACGAAAAGAAGTACCAGGAAGTCTGCGCAAAGTTCATCCAGCTATACGAACCGTCAACGTCCTCCAGGCACAGCAACTACTACCAGAGCATCAAGAAGTCTCACGAAAACTCGTTTCAGAGGCAGCTCATTCGCATACGGGAGGCCGTCTTGAAAGTCTACGAGGATATTCAGATCGACAAGCCAGAGAAGAAGCCAGTTTTCAATTCAGTATGTTCTTGGTCCGTTTTCCTTCACGATTTCTAATGTCATTCCTCAGGAATATACACCCGTACTCGAGCAATATTTCGAATATAACTCATTCCCTTCCGCAAAGGACCGGGAGCTGCTGGCCCGCAAGTCATCCATGACCGTGAGGCAAATTGAGGTCTGGGTACGTTGGCGTGTGCTACCGATTGTCCGCCGCAGTGTTGATCGTTGGGCGCTGTTACTACAGTTCCAAAATCATAGACGACGAGCTCGCAAAGAAGGTCGACATTTGAGGAGAATCTCCAACCACCCCTTACCCGCAGAGCTGTCTCTCGACACGTTGAAGGAGCAGATGCCCTCCTTCATGCTGCGCAAAGAGGAGCGCTGCAGTCCATCCCTAGGGGAGGTACGATCTTGGCGCGTGATAATATAGGTTGTTCCTAATTATGTGTTGTAGTGTGCGCCTCCAATGCCGACGCAAAGATCGCCATCTCCGGCTACAACCCACGACCGGACTCCTTCTATGCCAGCATATTCCCTCGATACTATCCCTAACTCTTCCTCTTGGCCCGCTGAATACTCTGCGCGAGATGGAGCTACCTTCTTCTCCACCTGTCGCTGGCCTAATTTCCCAGAGCCGGTCTGGTATCGAAAACCGTCGAATCACTCTGCATCCTCCCGATCCCCCCAGTCACCCTCCATCAACGAACTCTGCTCTGAGCTGATAAGTAAGCTACACCTGGGCGGTGCCGGCTCGATGCGCATGAAGCCTCTCGGACGCTCTGTCGCCACTCGGAAACAGTTCGTCGCGACCGGGGTGCCTTCTCTTGCCTCGCCTCCCGCGATCAAGTCCACGAGGACTCCATCTGGCGTTACCAACTCTATGGTAAAATTCGGTTGCACCTCTTCCTTGCGCTCAGGCAAGGGGCATCAGCGTCATCAGCCCTACGATCGGTCGTTGCGCAAGTATCCCAGCTGGTCCCTGAGCAATTCCAAATCTGATCCAACTCCGGCTCGACTCCACATGCGCCAGAAGTCATCTATCCCTCGCACGCCGTCTCTCGCCTCTGTCTCATCATCCGAATCATTTTACAGCGACCCTCCGACCCCAAGGGACTCCCCAAACTCCTCCCCTGTTCGCCCACTTCCCTCCATCGACTCGTTCGACGAGACTTACTTCGATTTCTCCGCTGACACTATTTCATCATATCCCTCTAGCACCGAACGTTATACCCCTTATACCAAGCTTTCGCCTTCGCATTCTTCGATACCATCATACCCAGCATCCTCTGCATATTGAACTATCCATATTTTATTCTTGCACCTAAGTTGTACGCAGTGTTCGTCGCTTTCGTTGCCAAGTGTTTTCGTCGTAGTCCCCACTGTTTTGCTCGCTGTTTTCTGGACACATCGCTATCCCCTCTTTGTATTTCTAGCATACACTTTGCCCGTCCTCGCGACGGTTCTCGATACCCAGGCCCGGCCAATCGAATTATCCACTCTGGGACACGTCCCATCCTCATACACATGTTCACTCTAGTAACGCGGGAGCAAATTCCAGTGGTAAGTAGTGTACATTCATTGATTTCCATTTGTAGTCTGTCGTCCTGAACCTGACATCTGCTGCTTACTTCGCAAACTGGCTGGCAAGGCTGAGGAGACCGCTCAATCCTCCGCTGTCCTTGCCACCAGTAGTGGGAGCACCACCGAACTTGCTCTGCACAAGCAACTTCATGATGGTCATCGCAGCCCCATTCACCGCATCCTGCTTGTTGCCGTTAACCTGACCACCGGACTTGTCGAAGAGCTTAGTAGCTTCGGCCATGGCAAGACTGATGAGCTGGGTGGCGCGCCGCTTGAGCAGCCGAGTGCGAAGAAGCGGAAGCGGTGTGCGACGAGGTGGACGATCCGCCGCCAACGAATTGCTTCAGAACCTGGAGTATGTACATGTTAGTGATGGATAAACGGGAATGACTGAAAATCATTATACCTGGAGAGCGGCGGCGCTGCCCAGAGCACTTGCGCTCAGGCCACTGGTGTCGTTCTTCTGGTAGACTTTCTCGTGCGCGCGAGTAGCCTCGTCCTCATTGATGGGCTCTGCCTCTTTGTCCTGTTCAGATGTGAACCGTATGTTAGCTCTGGGTGACCAATAGGGGGGACAGGGGAGACGCGCCTTGTTATCGGACAGGAAGCTCAAAGCGGTCTGGAAGAGGGAAGACTCGCCAGAACCGTGCTGAGCAGCGGTCTTTACGACTTCGTCCTGGTTGACTGCCATGCACAACGCAGTTAGAGTTAGTATCGAGCTTGTAGCGGCCTCAGGAAAGGCAGTACGCACAATGCGGTGTACCTGAAGTATGCTGTCCGGAGTGATGAGGAGAGTTGTACTCTGCACCTCCGGTCTTGTTCACATCAGCTGTCCAAAATCCAGATCCAAGCAATCAGTCTCAAATTACGACGCTGGGAATCACTGCAGATACGTACAGCCAGAGCTGGTGGCCTCCTTGAGCGCCGCCTGCGCCAATCCGCCGATGAAGCTGCCGAATCCACCTTCAGAAGACTAGTGCAAAAACGGTATCGACATAACGAATCGTCAGCTCATCGATGGATCCCCAGTGGATGAAGATGGACCCTACCATAGTCAGAGTAGTCACTAGTGGTGGTATGAGTATAATGTGAGGTAGATAGGGGGGTTGTGGAGAGAGATCTAGAGTTGAAGAAGAGTGGAATCAGCACTGGAAAGGTGCGCACTTCGTCATAGCCCCCTGTTCGCGCCCCCAATATCACTCTATATCACTGCTTCGCGATAAGATCAATCTTATCATCAACGCCGCGTCGACAAAACAGGAGGAAACACAGGGGCTACGATCGCTCCGTTCACCGGTCACCTTTAACCAATACCTTGCACACAACTCCCGCAAGCCTCGCAAACCAAACAATCAATATAATAAAATCCAGTGGATTTTACCCACGGGACAAACGTCAAAGACAAACGCGCTACAAAACAGGCAGGCCCCACCTTGCCTTTCAAGTCAAGTGGTTCACGCGCGTCTCGGAGCTCGCACCTCAGGGTTCGCCGTAGCCTGAGCGCGCTAAATACGAAAGTCAACTACATTTACCTTCCAGCATCCTTAGCTTGGTGCTTCCATACTCCCCTTGAATTCACGCACTCCAAACGCACTCTCGGGACGGGGACATACGGGTTACCAAAATAAGCGAGCCCCACATGGCTTTGCAAGTCAAGTGGCTCGCACGGCAAACGAGAGAGCTTCTCCCAATCGTGCAAGCGCAATGTGCCATGTAACCAAGCCGTAAATCAAGACCGGGAACAGCAATATACCCGTTCCGAGTATGGGTGAGCACGGAGCAGAGTTCGAAAGATTCTACCACAAATCGTGGGCAGTAGGCTCCTAGGAGTCTCTGGAAAATCTCTGGGTGAGCTCAAGCACTAGCATAGGTTGAAAATGGCGATTGAGACAAGTTAAAGCCATGCATTGCTTGGAAGCATCAATACCGTGTGCCGAAATTCCAAAGAGCCTCGCGGGAGCAGGAGCCGCCGACCGAAGGTTCGGCGGCGACTGGCGACGTTTCAACTAGGCAATGGCGTTTGTAAGGGACACAAAGTCCATTGAGCTCGCAAGCCCGTGCGAAGCACGGGTACGCTGCTAGTTCCGAATAATAATAGAGGGACGAATAATGATACAAGTTAATCTATGATGTACAACGGTCAAATTTCAAATGCAGCAGATACTACGAGGGTATGCGTTCATAATGCTTCTATGCCAACAGTCCATTTAATTTCGTACAGAAGGAGCGGCCTCAGCGACATGCGCATCTGCACCCTCCCGCTTGGTCGCGACGTCCTTCCCAGTCTGCGCGTTCTCCTTCGGCACACCCAAATCCGCGCCCTCTTGCGTGTTCGAGCCGATACCAACGAACTGCTGAGCGGCCGAAAGCACAGAGCTGGCGGTGCCGGTAGCACGCGTTCACCACCGATCCTGCTGTGCTCGAAAGGGTACCAAGGATACCAGTTCCGGTCTCGGAAGCGGTGTTGGCTGCCTGCGATGCCTTGTCCGAAGCGGTGTTGGCCAGCAGATGAAGCCTTGTTCGACGCAGTGTTCGCAGCTTGCGATGCGGTCTGGGAGGCAGAGTTGGCAGTCTCAGATGCCTTATTAGACGCGGTGTTGGCGGTTGAGGATGCTGTTGAGGTGACGTTGTTGAGAGCGTTGGAAGCGGTGTTGGCGGCAGTGTTGTATGCGTTGGAAGCGGTGGACGTGACGGTGTTCAAAGCACCCTGAGCGGTCTTGGATGCCTGCTCGGTCGCACCTTTTGCTGTCTCGGTGGCCTTGCTGGCCATTGACTGTGACGCAGAGACACCAGAGCCGTCATTGTGAATCTAACAACAAAAGATAAGCAAATGGACAAAGTAATGCACGAATTAGCTTACCTGGTCAAACTTGACCTCAGTCGACATCAACGACCTCTTAACGGCCTCTGCATTGGCATCACCCTCAGGCTTGCCAGTGAGTTTCTCGCCAGCTTCCTGCAAAGAAATGAATACATTGTCCATCCACAGAAAAAAGTAAAACTAACCCTTGCACGCTCAGCGGCCTCCTCTGCAGCGGACCTCTCCACGAAAGCATTCTTGTTCATAATCCTTGCCTCACCGGGGTTGGAGGCATCTTGCTGCGCGAGCGCAGCGGTGGTATCGAACGCCGACTTGGTGGGCTTGGCATCGCGGTCGATGGGCTGGGAGCCAGAGACAACAGAAGCGAGATTTCCAGTGCCGGACATGATGATTGTGTTGGGCTTGTAGATGTTAAAGAGGTGGTTTGTGGATGAGACTTTGAGTTGTAAATTCGATGTTTCTTGCAGCCCAGTCCAGCAGGGATTATATACCGTACATTTCTTGGAGTCGAAGCGCCGCGCCCAGACGTCATCGCGCTATACCGACGCCATGACGTCACATTAACGGAATAACCGCTGGCGCATTGCGCTTCGCTTCCTTCGAGTGCCAACCAGAAAAACACAGCAAAAGAACAACGATGACTCTATATTTCACAGAATAGTGATGAGGACACCACGTACATACGTATGCGCAGAGGGGGGAAAGCTACAGGTGGCGCGCGTACCCGGGACATGACATGACGAAGCCGGGCTGAGACAGGGGGTAGGGATACGTGAGACAAACAATGCAGGAAATAGACGCCGGAGGGAGAGGATTTGAATGCACGGTTCAAGCTCAAGAACATATTGATGACAGAGGGGTATGCGACTGATCGAGAGGCGAGGGACGACGGAACCATGCGTATGGAAACAACAGAGGTAAAAGAACAACAACAAAAGGAATAAAGATCGTCGAAAGTGTTGCAGAATTATGAATAAAAAACTGAACGAGGGCCGAGTGATTGACAGGGGAACGCCGGAAAGAGGGGGAAGGGGATCGCAGGGTAACAGACGCATTCATCGAACAGACTCATTTTCCCAACTTCCCATCCTCAGGAAGCGGGCGAGGACCTCTTCAGACCCTCGTTTGAAAATCTCGACACCTCGAGCAGGATCCCAAACCCTGCCACTCGCCCGCATAGGCCCATTAGCTGGTCCATCGGCGAGCGGGGTCTGA
>JANDKE010000757.1:0-20480 GCA_027627275.1 Coprinellus aureogranulatus | reverse complement strand
TCAAGGAACAGTGCGACCCCAGTTACCAGCCCTCCGCCAATCATTCCACTTCTACCCTCGCTCCGGGTCCCTCGTTATCCGCTCTCCCCCAGAACTCGTCGCTGAGTGAGGACGAGCGTTTAAACGAGGAGGCTTTCCCCCTTCTCCTGAGCGTCCAGGACCCGAGCGATACTTGTATACTCTCGATTGAACGGCGAACGGCCCACGAAGCTCACTGGGCGCTACGCTTCCAGTAGCAAATTGGCCTAGTTGGGCTTCCATTAGGCGGATCCTATATCGAACACCGAAGCCGCTGCCTCCACCCTGAATCACCGACTCCGCCCAAACCCTGCCAACCGTCAAGCGTATCCTCAACTCAAGGAAGCACGAATGCCCCACCCCTAAGGACGAGTGCAATCGGGCTCCCAGTGCTCAGGCTATCGGCGCCTTGCAAATTCCAACACTTTACCGCCCTTCAGCACATTAAGAGCTCACGATCGCAAGTCTTTGCGGAGGCCTATGCGCAACGCGTAAGGATGGCGTGCTTCATGTTGAGGAATTGTGGTATGTCTCGTCCGTACCAAGTGGTTGTTTCCACTATGTCTCGTAGTCGAGGTTCTGACGCTGTGGCCTAGGTCGCAATCACAAATATCACTTCCCGTTGTTCGTCGGTTCGCTTACCGAGAGAACGACGTTCCACGCGTCCGGCCGTTAGTTCCTTAATGAAGGAGCAGCTCTTGACTATGTCTTGGGTCTGCAAATGATAGCTATAGGAAGGTACACTCGCTATCGCTTTCGCCCGATGTTCAGCACTAACGCTCCCCTTCGTCCAGTTCCACCCCCTCGTGTTTCGCAACGAAGCCGGACTCGGGAAGCTCCTTCACCGTCGACCACCCTTCTCGGTTTCGTCTGACGGAACCCATTTCCGAGCTTAGAGCGCGCAAAAGCAGCCGCGGAAGGTCCCTGGATCCCGCTCTCTGCAAACCATGCTTCGAAGCCCTGTACGTCTTAGGCGCAGAAGAGGAGTTGCAGCCTTTCATCGTGCCGTCGTATCCGTCAACTTCGGCTAGGGCGAGGAGATGTCAGGTGTGGTGCACTTGACGGAAGTCTGAGACGGGAGTAGCGTTGTGTGGGCGGAGCTGCGCCGATGTCTGGTTCAATGGAGGCGTTTTGTCGGTGAGCCTTGGTTTCGACCTGCGGGAGGACGATACGAAGGATTTGGCTTGTTTCTCGGACGAAGATTTCCCCTCTCTGCTTCGTTCCTTTCTTCGCTCGCTCTTCTTTTATAAGGCGATGCTACATACATCTTCTCGTTCTCGTTCTGGCGACACCTTCCCTTTCGCTTGCCTCGCCCTTCATTTCTACTACCCATAACACGGACGTGTTCTTGGCTATACGCGCTTGTCCTCTCCCCCGCTGTTCTGGATTTATTCGTATATACGCACACAACACGAACTCGCCTCGTCATGGGCTACCTTCACACTTCTCGCCTTCACTGTTTGGCTTTGGGCACCCGCATCCGCTCGTATCTCAACTTTCGTTCAGTGCTCCCGATTGATATACGTTTGTCTGTTGAGCTTTGTATTTCTCTTCGAGAGACTGCCGGCCTTCCATTCACCCTTGGGGGCTCACCCGCCTGGTTGGTCGAACCCAGGCTCATGGACGTCGAACCCCGAGGATCGTATTCACGAGCTACAGCACGCCAGAGCGCGATTGGGTACCCGCAGTCTCTTGGATATCGGTTTGCGGAGACAGGCAAAGACGAAGAGAAGAATCTAGACGCTTGGGAGGAGGGCGAGGGGGAAACCAGAGGTCGGGATGGAAACGGGAGTGTGCATCGGCTAGGGAGATTCGAGACAGCAGGGCAAGATGGTCGTCCAGGGTATTCCTGAGCGTCCATGGGCGATGGGTAGAAGCGAGAGTCGGTCGAAAACCGGTCTTCCTCATGGGCAGTACAGGGGAAGCATCGATGTTGCACGCTCTGACTGTGCGGATAGGACCCTTCGACCGTCCACCAGGAAGCCACCCCCAAGTTTTCTCAGAGGCGCAAACAATCAGTCCGACACAAGAGTCGAGCGCCCAATATACGCCCAGAATGCATATCAGATCTGTCCGCGCACCACAAAGCGAGCAATGACAACTGGGAGGTGTCGGCAAGGCTGGAGGGTGACAGAGGACACCATTATATGGGTCGATCCAGGAGAGCTGCTTCGGAGTTGGCTGACAGGAGCAGTGGCGGGAAAGGGAGAGAGGGAGGGAGGATCCGAGCGTAAATGGGTGGGGGACAGATGCTTTCCAGAGACGGAGGCCGTGATGACCATGTACTGCGGTAGATCGTCGAGCAGGTCGTCGTCGAGTACTCCTGGGGACTGACTATACCGGGGATCGACCCCTCTTGAACGGAAGATGTGCTGAATTGGCGGGTTTGGCGGGTCTGGAGGCAGGTCAAATAGTATAGCGTAGGTAGCTCAATAAGAAGGGGCCGTCCAGTTCTCCGAAACAGCCAGAGGGGGTGAACGCAGAGCAAGGAGAGAAGAGGGAAACCTTCGAAGCCCTCAGAAAAATGGAGGAATTCCCGGACCGACGCCGCCGCCTCACTGATGGCGACGGATCAATCGTTTGCTTTGACTCGCCCACTCCTCTCCGTCCACCATCACGTCCCTTGTCCACCAACGCCTCCAGTCTTCCGTTCCTCCGTTCCCCTTTCGGGACCACTCCCTCCAGATCCTCGGTCCCTGGAGAATTTCTCCCGTATCCGCAGCCCGCGTGAAGGGAAGATGGACGTCGTCCTCGACCAGCCACCGACCCTCCTCCAAGCAACGCCCAAGACATCCTGAAGACCCTATCACCAGCGTGTCCTTACGATACCGCGTTGAAGGGCTTCGCGCTCACCCCAACTCACAAGACAACCAAGCCCTCGTGTCTTCCCTCACCCATCTCCATCTTCGGTCATCCCATCTTGGGCGGAAGGAGCTGCCGCATATCCCTTCCGCAAGGACAACCTCCCCGACAGCAATAACGTCCCCCTCCGATCCGCATTGCCCACCCTTTTGCTCTTGTACTCCGGCTATGCCTTCCGTCGTCGTTATCGCCAGGAAGCATCGTCCGCTACGAGCAAGACCACGTCAACACTGTTCGTCTTCCCAGCTTCAGTCCTCGCCGTGTCCTCCGCGTTCGGCGACCCAGCTCATGCAACCTCGAAACTGGATATGATCGGGTCGTCCACCCCTCGAAATTCTCAAGCTGGACCAATACGCGGTGGGTACACATCCCCGGGTTCTTCCTTCCGGCCCTGTGCTGATGTTCGTCCGCGTAGCTTCAGCAAGGCACGAAGGGAGATGGGAAGATGGCTCGAGGCGATGTAAAAGGCGAAGGGCGATGCAAACGACGTACTCGATTGCCGGTCCGCCACGGGGGCTGAGAGGTCGAGTGCGTACGCTCCTATCTCGTCGTTACACGCGTTGCTAATCCCCCTTCCTCAACCTCGTATAGACGTGTATCCACGCTCTTCCCCAATCACTCTTGAATCCGTCTCCCTCCTCCAACCAGATCACGGTCCCAACTCAGCTCCTTGCCTGAATTAAGCTCTGCAATCGGTTGCAAGGGTCCAACCGCCAGGAACCACGAGCCGTCGTCGTACTGGGAATCAGACCTTCCCGCAAAGCGTCGTCTAACCGCAGTCTTCCCAACATCTACCCCTCGGTCTCCCTCCGTCGTTGTCGCAATTCGCACTCCTCCTCCGAAGGCTGGGAGCGCAACCGTTCAGGGTTCAAAATATTGCGCAATTACTGCGATCCACGGCGCCTTGGAAGTGCAGCCACGAGCCTACCAATGCGCCCAATGGCAACGCACCATTCGACCTCCTCCTCTGCCCAGCTTCCTCAATATCCAATTCCACGGCTGGGAACGCTCGAAGACGGGCGATAACGGTTTGCGCTGTGGAGTGGCCGAAGAAGTCGTTTCTCGTCAAGGTGCGTTTATTCACCCTTTGCTTTGCCTTTGCTCCCTCACTTCCTCAACGCTTTGGTGCTGACCATCGTACTAGACCTGCCGTGTATTCGTTTCCGAAGCGCCTTAGTTTGAAGAAGTCTACCGGCCGACGTTCCATGCAGCATCCGCGCCCCTCTGGCGGCGTTCGATTCCTTGGACGGCATGTAGCGACGAAATCACACCCACGGGCAGACCCAGGGCTACACAGTCCAAACCCCTATCCACCCTCCCGAGCCTATGCCAAGATGTGCACGATGTATATCGCCTTCCGGAGAGACGCGATGGATCTGATGGTTTCGGGGAGCCAGCGAGACCGATGGAAGGGCTGGATTAAGCGCAGAGGATGGTCGCGTTTCATAGGTCTTGGCTTCATCCCAATCGGCGGAAAAACGCCTCTTCTACCTCTTATACGGTTCGTATTCCTCCATGGTGTATCTTTTTTCCCCTCGTCCAGGCCTAGACATCCCTCGTCCTCTTTGCCGTTCTTCGAGTTTCTCGTCTTCTTGGGGATCAATACGGGCGATTATGGACTCTTCGTCGTGCATTCGGTTCCATTTTTAATCCTTTACAGTCCCCTGTACCTACGGACGGATTCCATCCATTCCCATGTTTCGGTTTCCTATTATCCCCGTCCCTCCTTTCCAATCTTGACGCCGCCTTCCGTACACGTTTCCCCCCTACATGGAATCTTCATCCTTGCTTTCACCGTCGAGAGCCTACGGACGCTGGACGACCTTTTTGGATGTCCCGACAACTGAAGGAGGTCTAGACGCGGAGATCCACCAGAGGGGAGAAGCGACCCGAGGGAGACGGTGGTCACGGAGGACGTAGGGACGTAGGGAGGGAGTAGGAGGTCTTCAGCACACCAGGGACGACGCTCAAGAGGCGTTGCAGATCAATAAACAATTCATTGAGCCGACGGGTCGAGCCATACAAGTGTAGTCCGGAGTGGCAGATGTCACCAAGTTGGACAAGCCAGCGGTCGAAATATGGGGTCCTCGGAGGACGAGGGCTCGACACCAGGCCGGAAAGCTCGAGGAGATGTGGACGACAGGCAAACGGAGGAGGAACCACATGAGAGATGGCCACTTACGCGGAATATGAGACCAACAGAGAGATCGGTCGAGGTGGATTGGTGAAGAGCCGGTGATCACGATACACGGTGGACTGGAAGTGGAACGGGGAGGGAGGGCGGAGAAGACCGCACTGGAAGTGCCTTAAGGACTTCATGAAGCGGATGAGCGGCTAGAGAAGCGGGATCGAGTCAGGAAAGGACGCGTCGAAGATGGAGTGGATGGATTACGGCGGGAGAGTTGTACAAGAACCTGCCTTAGTCGATACGGGTACGCGCTTGTCGCGCTTGGTGTGTCAAACGACAGGAGGACAGGCCTGGGGCACTGGGTTCGGCTTGTGTTCAAGGAGCAGGGTGGAGGGGATAACTCGACTGTTCGTCAGGTGGGGGAGATAGTCATCGAGGTGGAAGGAGGCAAGGGTTCCCTGCAAGAATCGAAGTTCGGGCAAGCAGAAGCCCGTTCCGAAACCAGACTGATGGGGCGGATCAATGGTTTGCTTGGACTGCGAACGCTCCAGAACACGAACACCCACCATCTCCTCTTTGCATTTATCTCCCCTCCGAACTGCATCTACGCTACGTGGTGTCTTCCTGAAGTTCGCAACACGCTCCCCCACCCAAGTTCCCAGGCAGCCTCGAGAGCTTAAGTTTTCAGCGCCAGCGACGAACGACAGCAGCACTGGCCGCAATCAGCTTTCCAACACAACCTTCGGTGTAATCGAACACCTCGACACCCTCGCAGCTATTCGGAGGTGTTTAATTACCGTCAAATGAGCACTATTCACCGCCCAAGCGATTTCGATACGCTCTACGAGCCTCAGCATGGCCGATTCGTCGCCTCTGATCCTCTGCTGGAGGCGACCTTTCCTCCTGAGCTCTCCGGAGGCCCTCTGCCCAGAATGACGACGAATATGGCCCATCGTCCCGACCGAAGGACGGAAGATCACCCATTTCTGCCCCATTCAGCTCGCCCGTCCCCGCAGTCAACCGCCTCAGCATCCACGCAACGCTCAGGCACACCTTACCTCCCCGCCGCGCCACTCCCTTCTCCTCATCGCCGAGACCTCAACTCAAGACCACTACGACGCGATTAGCTTTATCGTTTCTCTACCCGATGCTCCACCGCCCAGGCTCTCTCCGTTCTGGAAGCAAACCCGCAGCCGATCGCTCTCAGCACCAACAGCGCCCTTGTGTCTCTAAGAGGAAGGAATACGACACAGGGATCAGAATTGTGGATCAACTTTAGAAGAAATCGTTACGATCGGAACGTCGTGAGTACCCGGCTGTTTGCCCCTTCCAGGTGGAACACACACTGATTATTCTCTGCAGTATCCCAGAGACTAGAGTTGTAGGATGGCTTACCAGGACGTTGAGGAACCACGCGTTCGGGCGACTGGCGCCTATCGAAAGATTATGGAGGTCACGGCCAATCGACGGTGAGTGTATTACAACGGGGCTATCCCCGATTTTCATAACCCATCCCCCTAGAGTTAGCCATGTAGTCGATATCGACGGTCACAAACCCTCCACCTCAATCGAAGCCTCTAACACTGCTCAATAGCGAAAGCAACTCCCTCATCGACGTGACGACGTCGGCGTGGCTTGCCGTCAGGATGAAGTGACGTATTGGACCGGGGCAACGGGAAACAAGACGATGGGATACAGTTTCCCTCTTCTAACTCCAACTATCTTTTCACCATCTGCGATCAGTACATCCTCGCACACATGCCTCACCGGTTAGACAATGAGTCGGTACCTACGTCCTCATGAGCCTGAGGCAAGGCAGTGCTTGGAGAACCCCATATTCGTACGGTCCACAAAGCCTGCTAGGCGCCGGAATCGACAAGGATACCGTGAGTACGCCTATTTCATACGCACCCTCATGCTATGTGCTAACGTTCGCCTGTGAAGGCTCCCAACATTGTGGCGCGGTACACGCAAGATACGAGAGGTGCGGGCGCATAAGATCATGCGTTTGTGTCTCCCAGTTCTTATCCGTTTACCTGACGTCTCCCTCCGCCCCTACCTCTTTACATCTCTGCGTCCCTACAACCCATCCCCCGATGTTGTTCCTCTAGCTTGGGTACGTCGCCTCTGGTCGTGGTCTCCCAGTGGTACGAATACTCAACTCTACGTTCGCAGGCTCCCCTATGAGCTTGAAAGTGATGTCAGACGGCGCCCTCGCGCCAAGCAAGCGTTGCCTTCCCTGACTCTTCGTTTCCCGTTCGTCCGAGCCTCTGGAATAAGATGGATTAAGCAAATGGCCAGCTCCATGCCTCATGTCAATTTCGGACTCTCGGATGGGCCATGGATGTGGGGTTTGTGCTTAGGCTTGAGTCAGGTGAAGGGCGGGGTGGAGGTAAGATCTAAGAGTGTTCGGGATGCTCTCCGTCGCCTTTACCTTGTTCAATCCACCATGTACTAGTCCCTCTATAAGTAGAGTCTCTTGTTCAATGCGTTGTTCAGAGATACAAGTAGTTGGGCGGGACACACCCTAATTTTGCATCCGACTGACAGGCGCTTATTAATTATTCCTTATCGAACCACCTGCGGAATGAAACGCACGTGTTGGCCTCGTTGCAATTTCCTGTACGTTGTGGCGTTTGGATGCCCTCTTTGCCTCCTTCCACCATCCTCTCAGCTGTCGGCATGGACTCTCATAACCTGCAAGGCTCGAAGACCGTGATTAATAACAGGAATGTTTACGAGAACGGAGCAACGCATTTCCAAGCGGGTGAGTGCTTCGCGCCCAGATGAGTGAGGTGGCCCGGCTAATCTTCACAATTCTTTGCTGTAGTCAACGGGGGACATATCGTCCACGGAGGCGACAACATGAAAGTCTACCTCAACGGACACTCTGCAAACGGAGGTACTAAGGATCGAGACGGTAAGAAGGACGACCTGCGGCGAGGGGCACGAGCTTATAATTGTCGCACAGATCTCTTTTCCCTTCTGAATCCTATCCCCGACGCGTCCCATACCCGGAACCGAAAGCTCGCAGGGCCCGATTCAGCCTGCTTTCCAGGAACGAGGAAGAAGGTCCTCAAGATGATCCGGTCCTGGGCAAATAGCAGTCTATTTCTGGGGAACCCGCACATCATGTGGGTGTATGGCTATGCTGGCTGCGGCAAGTCCGCTATTGCTCAGGCGATTGCGGAGCACTTCTCAGGACAGAAGCGCCTGGCTGCATCCTTTTTCTTCTTCCGCGGCTCAGGAGATCGAAGTACAGCTGCAAGGTTCACGACCTCCGTTGCACATCAGGTTGCGGAAGCGATCCCAGCTACGGCGCCGTTCATCGAGGCTGCAATCATTGCTAACCGAGCTCTGATTACGGGCGCCTTGGTGTTGCATGTTCAGTTCGAGAAGCTTGTTTTCCAGCCGATTAACAACGTGAAATGGGATCGAATGGCCTCCACACTGCGTCATGGCCCTTATCTGATCATCCTTGACGGCCTCGACGAGTGCGACGACCGCGATCAAGTAGCTGCCTTCATCGAGAACCTCATCTCGTTCTTTGACAAAAAGCCACGGATTCCACTCCGCTTCCTCATCACAAGTCGGGTGGAAAACCACATTTACGAACGCCTGCACTCGTCCAAGCAGGTCCAGTTGCTGAACCTCGTTGACTTCACATCCGACGACGACATCTCAGCCGCCCTAGATGTCGCGATCGCGAACGCCAAACGAAATCGTGTTGTGGCATGTGAAGAGTCTTGGCCATCGCTGGAGGACAAGGCCAAACTTGTCAAGCATATCGGAGGCTCATACATCTTTATGACCACAATCGTCAAGTTCCTCTTCGACCCCGCAATCAACGACGGACGAATGCCGATGGAACGTCTTCCCCTCGTCCTCAGCTTGCGCCCAGACTTTGATGGACTTTACACCGCGATCCTCTCAGCTTCCCAGCATCTACCCTACTTCCACCAGGTCATCAGTACGATCGCCCTGGTGCAAGAAGCAGTATCTGTAGTACAGATAGCAGGCATATTGGGCATCAAGACAGCCAGTGTTGTCAATGTCTTGGTCAACTTACATGCAATCATGCAGGTGCCGGGTGACGATCGGACTGCAGTAACCCTCTGGCATACCTCCCTCCGCGACTTTCTTTGCACTCGGAAACGCTCAGGTGTGCTATATGCATCCCCAGCTCACCACAGGCAAATTGCATACCAGTGCATCTCCTCTGCTGCTTCACCGACTGGTTCTCCTGGCTCTCTCCCAGTTGATTACTCACGGCGCTTTGCTATGGAGCATTGGCTTGCCTTTGTGCAGTTGATAGGTGATGACACGGGGACGTTCGGTGCTGAGATCAGTAGTTTCATTGATCACTTAAAGGTGCATTTTCCAGAAAGCTATAACACGATTTTGCATATCTACTTGCAGCTTCAGGCAGGGCAACCAAGTAAGCAGGCCTTTGTCCACCATCAGTGACCTACTGAAACTATTTCATATAGGTGGAAATACACTGCTGGATGTTGTACTCCGTTGCCAGAGCTGGGAAGATCTAGAGCTGATTCTGAAGCCAAACATTGATGTTAGGCTTGTGCGCCCGAGTACGTCTCTCGTTGTATTCATAACCCCTGTCAGTTCCTGCGAGGCAAATGGTTGACAAATATTCAAACAATTAGCTGTCCAAGACGAGTTGGCCAGAAGCACACTCGAGGAGGCATGTCTCTCAAAGAATTGGAAGCTCATGCGCAACCTCATAAGCAAAACCCCCCACACGGTCAACATCCGATTCCAAGGTGTGTCTCCTGTGCCAATAATGTGAGCTAAGCTCAATATCAGTAACCCTTTGAGACAGATGTTGCAAGAAAAAATCTTGTCACCGCTCTTCACGTGGCTTGCCACCACAAGGAATTCGACATGATATACTTCCTTTTGGAAAATGGGGCGGATCCGAATGTCAGCGGTGAGCTTGATCCAGTTGCACATTTGGAAAAGGTTGCTGAGTGGTCTGATACAGGCCCCAGCACTGGCAAGTATGCCAGTTTAGACCTGAATTAACTTCACTAACATTGCTGCAGACCTCAGCGCCAACTTTTACTATGGAACACCCCTTAGCTTCGCCTCTCACAAGGGAGACATAAAACTTGTCACCCGCCTCTTCGAATGCGGTGCAGATCCTAACCTCCAAGGTCAGCCAGTTCCTCTCCAGACATGAGTGGAGGATGGCTGACCAGCACTTTCACTCTGGCACTTCTAGGTGGCGTTTATGGCACAGTCCTTCAAGCTGCATGTGGTAGCGGGAACCTTGAGGTAGTGAACTTGCTCCTCAAGCATGGTGCAGACCCGAACCTGACAGGTGAGCTCCTGAGGATGTCATTGCTGAGGATGAGCTGTGATAACCAAGCAAACAGGTGGTGTCTTTGGCTCGGCCCTTCATGCATGCGCATTCAGCGACCATGTGGATTGTGTCCAGGCTCTGCTTGAACACAAAGCGGACCCGAATGTGAGAGGTGAGCCTCAGGCAATCAGCCTCCTTCTCAGTTGCTCATTGACTCCATTTATGTCAGACAAAGATGGGGGTACTCCACTTCACCAGGAATGCTACTGGGGAAGGACCAGGGTGGCAGAGCTCCTGCTCGATTTCGGGGCAGATGCGACAATTAGAAGTGGGTTTAGCATTCTTGCCTGCTTAGATCTACTGACACTTTTTCTGCAGACAATTATGGTGAGACTGCTCCTCAGCGGGCGATTGAGAAACGAAGAGAAGACTCAGAGATAGTGCAGATGCTTCGACGACGTGGAGTGACGGAATAATTGTAAATTTCTGTTCACACCGGTAGCTGGTACATACTGTCCTACATTGAGCTTGAATCATTTAAGTTGGTTAGCAAATGTACGGCAGCAACCGAGTTCCCGTCATGCCATCCAGGCCTTGTAGAGCCTGCATATGTGTGGAGTCCGTAGACAAGATCGATCGATCACAAAGGGTGTATTCACCTTGCGACCGCAGGGCAAGTAAGCTGCATGTAATCAGAGAGGTGAGCGACTGTCATTCATTTAGCATTGAGGGTGTTGGAGGGGAAGTATAAATTTATAAGGCGAAGGAAGACCGAGGCGAAGACTGTTTTGGGGAGACATTGTAAGTCGGGGTCGGTTCTGTACAAGTTCTTTATCCCGGGACTTTCCCATGGAGCCTCAGGGCGCAGAACGACGAAAACAGTACTAGCATCCCGCACACCATTGACGGCGCAGGGTATTGGCCCTAGGGTGAGCATGATGCCGACCCAGGGGATAGGCGGTCGAGTGACAAAAGGGCAGATTTTCATAGTCATTGGGACCAGGGAACGAACGTCAAAGTCTAAGAAGCAGTGGGGAAGATCTCTGGTTTATCGAAATGGGATAAGATCTGCTTCTGACGCATGGTTCACGAGAGCTGACCCTTCAGTTTCCAGCTTGTAGCTGGTGAAGGAGGGTGGGGGAAACATACGAACGAACATGGAAATCTTGCTCCATCGACTCAAGTTGGTGAGCACAGGACAACACGAAAGGGGCTTGCATGCTCGACTGTCTGCACCAGAAAGGAGAGAACGAGAAGATCAGAACTTTGCGTCGAGCCATATACACCGTTTTGTCTGGCAAAGAGAAGTCACGGATAGAGAGACGATGCGGAGGAGGTGAGTGCAAGGGCATTAGCTGGGTGTGGGTTCGGGTAGCCGGTTGTCGATGGCTTCGCCCGTGGAATCGGCTGTGCGCTAGCATAGCGAGTCTACTGGTCGAGATCTCAGAACATAGCCGCAATGGGCAGCTCACTAGGAGCCAGCAGCAAACGATAGTTGACGAAAAGAAGAGCATTAGGAGGGGTGATCTCGACAGACGCCGAACGCCGCATCGTCCCTTGTCACCCACTCTCACCGTCGTTCCCTTTCTTCCTCACATTTCGCCTCCAGGTCGCCACACACAGCCATGTCGGGCTCAACCTCGCCCCCATCCTCATCGGAAGGACAGCCTTAACTGAAGAAGCGTCCGGGAGAAGGATGATCCTCCACCTTGTCCTCTCATTCAACGCGTCCAACGGTACGTCAATCGTCCCCTTCCCCACGTACCGCTCTCGTTGACGACTATCTGCGCCCTAAGCCCCGATCTCCAAACTCTTGCCCTCGACCTCCGTTATCACCAGCCGTATCTCCGTCGTGTTAGCCCTGCTGGATGACTCGCCCCTCGCCCTATCTTCCCTTTACGTCGCTCCCGCTCCGACATCTCAATGCCGAGTCCCGTCACTTTTCCACAGGGGTCATCGCCGCGCCCTCACCCTCAATGACGCGCCGTACAACCACCAGCAACTGTTGATCCTCCTCCCCAGCATCGCTCCCTGTCCCTGAACTGCACCCAAGCTATTTCCGACCGACGTCCTCCTCAACCATCCATGCAACGGCCGCACCGCCCGCTAAAGCACACCCAGCGGCTGTACTACCTGCAAGTTGGACGATTGCGGCACAGGCCGTGCATTGGGACCACACTACGAACCATCTATGAGGTGCGCCGTTTAGGCCTATCCTCCAACAATCTTTGCCAATAGTACCCTAGTCCACACATCACTCGAGCCGAATTCCTGCAAGATCTGCGAGAAATCTCTCGGGCGACCGCAGGATCGCAAGAGCTACATATACGACACGCACCAAGGAGCACCAGCAGCAGCAGGTGCACTCCAATGCCCTCACCTTCCTCAATTCCATTTGTTCCACGAATTCGTGATTTCACTACTCCGAAGAGTTTGTAAAGCCGCTCAGCACGCTCAGAGCCCTCCAACTCGACCAGATCTCCCCTACTAATGGCAGACCGAACCCAGACGAGGATTCGTTTCCACCGAAGTTTCAATCTTCGCTCCATATCTCCGGATATCTGCCTTCATGAGGGACCCGCCGCTGTATTGGGACGAGCTTTGGAAGGAACGTCTCTGTATCTCCTCCTGAACGTCTGGGACCGGAACGGACACATTTCAATTCCCAATTAGTCGTCGACGAACGACTCATGAAGGTCGCTGGACATGGCGCTTCGAAGTAAGAAAGCGTTGCGGCGGGATTTTCATTGAGCGAATCGGCTATCGAACGCCAAGCTGGTCGCTTCTATCTCGAAAGACAGGCTTTCGAAGAATATCGATGTTGAATCGTACCCTCGGCTACACGAAGTGAAAGTACCCGCACCGGGAACGACTAGTGCAGCCGCTTCTAGTACCTCTCGGCCATTGACGTTTCGCTATTCCTGCCGCCTTTCTATCCTTCGAAACGCCACGGAGCTAGCGAAAGGCTTAATCGGCGGATAAGAGCCTGCATGGTGATTTATCGTCGATGGATGGGGGAGCGTATTTAAGTTTGAACGATCATTGTACGTTGCCTTCCACCAAGTGGCTCTGTCTGCTTTCTCTCATCGAGGTGCTGACGCTCTAGCCTATTAGGTTGCGCTCCCAAGCAATACCTCCTCGTTGTTCATCGGTTCGGTTACCGAGGGAACGACGTTCCACACGTCCAGCCATTACGGGGTGGCTCTTGACTTTGTATTGGGTCCCCATATGGTTGCTCTTGGTAGGTACGTTCGCTATCGCTTCCCTCCGATGTTCGGTGCTGACGCTCACGTCAGTCCAGTTGCACGCCCTCTCCTGTTTCGTAACGAAGCCTTTAACCACCCCCCTTCTTGGTTTCGTCTGACAAAACCCATCCCCCAGCTTGGGGCGGGCGCGCAAAAGAGTCGCGGAAGGTACCTGGACCCAACTCTCCGCAAGCCCTGCTTCGGAACCCTGTACGTCTTAGGCGCCGAACTAGAGTCGCAGTCCTCTGTCGCGCTGTCGGTTGCGTCGACCTCAGCTAGCACGAGGGGCGTCAGGAGGGGTGCACTTGACGGAAGTCTGAGACGGGAGTATCTTCGCGTGGATGGTGCAGTGCCGATGTCTGGTTCAATCGGGGTGTTTGGACAGTTTTGGACAGTAAACATTGGTTCGAACTGCGGGAGGACGATACAAAGGACTCGACTTCTTTCGCGGTTCGGCTTTCTCCCCCTTCCTCGCTTGGGTTCTCACTCGTTCTTCTTTCATCTGGGGGTACTACCTTCATCTCCGCGTCCTCCTTCTGAATCCACCTTTCGATTCTATTCCTTCGCCGTTGTTCGTCTCTACTCCTAATACCCATCACATGGACGTGTTCTTCGCTGTACACACTCGGTTCCTCTCCCCCGCCGATCTGAACTTACTCGTATATGCGCACATAATGCTATTTCGCCTCGACATGGGCTGCCTTCGCATTTCTCGCTTTCACTGTTCGGCTTCAAACGCCTTCATCGTTCGTTGTGTCTCAATTTTTTCACCGCTCCCGCTTGATATACGTTTGTGCTGGGCTTGGGGTTTCTCTTCGGGAGCCTCACGGCTACCCATTTACTTTTGGGAGTTCACCCGCCTGGTCGGTCGACCCCAGGCTCGTGGACGTCGAATCTCGAGGATCGTATTCACGAGCTACAGCACGCCAGAGCGCGATTGGGTACCCACAGTCCTGTGGACGTTGGTCTGGGGACTGGCGAGCGCGCCTAGGACAACGAAAAGGGATCCAAAAGCTTAGAAGGACGGTGAGGGGAAACCCAGATCGAGATGGAAACGGGAGGGAGTAACGCCTAGGGGAGATTGCGAACCAGAAGCTCAAATGCGGGACAAGACGGTCGTCGAGGGGCTTCCTGAGCATTTATGGGGGAAGGGTAGAAGCGAGAGTCGGCCGGAAACCTGTCTTCCTCGCGAGAAATACGGGGGAAGCGTCGATTTTGGACGCCTTGTCTGTGCGGATAAAGCCCCTCGACCGACCACCAGGAAGTCTCCACCGAGTTTCCTCAGAGGCGCAAAACTTCAGTCCAACGCAAGAGCTGGGCATCCGATACATACCGAAATGCGTATCGGATCTGTCCGTGCACTACGGAGTGGGCAGCGGTGAACGGGAGGGTCGGCAAGGCTGAAGGCGGGCAGAGGCACGTTATGTGGGTCGATCTAGGAGGTGTGCTCCGGGGTTGGCCGCCAGGATCGGTGGACAGGGAGTGAAGGGAAAGGGGGAGCGTAAATGGGTGGGGGACAGATGATTTCCAGAGACGGAGGTCGCATTTTCCGTGTACCGCGGTGGATCGTCAAGCGGGTCGTCGTCGAGTGCTCCTGGGTACCGACTACAACGGAGGCGGAACCCTCTTGAACGTAAGATGGGCTGGAATGGCGCGTTTGGCGGGTCTGTAGGCAGGTCAAATAGTATAGCGTAGGGAGACCAATAAGAAGTGGTTGTCCACTTCTCCGAAACAGCCAGAGGGAGTGGACGCAGAGCAAAAGGAGAAGAGGGAAACCTTCCCTCAGAAAAATGGAGCAATTCCGCCCGGACCGACGCCGCCGACATCACTGATGGCGACTGGATCAGTCGTTTGCTTTGACTCGTTCACTCCTCTTTCCACCCACCATTACGTCCCTTGTCGTGCAATGCCTCCAGTCTTCCGCCCCTCTGTTTCCCTTCCGAGACCACTCCCTCTAGATCCTTGGTCTCTGGGCGAAGCTTCCTCCCATCACCACCTCCGTAAAGCCAGCATGGACGTCGTCCTTAACCGCCTGGCGACCCTCCTCCAAGCAACGACCAAGACACCCTGAAGATCCTATCAAGAGCGGGGCCCCACGATACGGCCTGTAGTGCCTCGCTCTTACCCCAAGCCACAATGTGACCAAGCCTCGCGTCTTCCCTCGCCTACCTCCTTCTCCAGTCGCCCATCTTGAACGCAAGGAGCTACCGCATATCCCTTCCGCAGGGACAGCATCCCAAGCCGCAACGGCATCCTCCTCCAGTCCACTCTGCCCGACCTTTCTTCTCTGGACCCATGGCCATGCCTTCCGTCATCGCTATCGCTGCGGGGCCGTCTTCTGCTACAAGCAAAGACCACGTCAACACTGTTCACCCTCCCAGCTTCGGCACTCACCGCTTTCTCCCGCGTGCAGACCCAGTGTTGATGCGAACTGCGTATTGGAGGCGATCGTTTATCAATCAGGCGCTCACGCTGGGCTGGCCTTTGTGAGTTTACTCTCTCATTCTTTCTTCAGAGTCTATCCTTATGCTTTCCCCAACAGCTTCGCCCTGCTCACCAGGGGGAGGTGAAGGACGCTGTAGGCCAAGAAAGAGGCGAGGGGTGCTGGGTGCTAAGTATCTCATCGTTGGTTCGTAGTGAGGGGTCAAAGGAAGTCAAGTACGTATCTTCCTTGCCTTCGTCGTCTGCATTTATCTTACCCCTCTTCTTCCTCGATCTCTGTCATAGACGTCTATCCGTACTCTATCCCCCATTGCCTTTCAAGTCGTCCCCCTCCTACAGCCGGATCACGCCCCAGACCTCTGTTTGGATCCAGCTCTGCAATTCGCTGCAACCGCCTGGGTTCACCAGCGGCCGTCGTCCCACCGATTGAACCTTCCCCCGATGCGCCCTCCAACCGCGATTTCCTCGACATCTGCCATTCACTTTCCCCCCATCGGCGTTGCAATCCGCCCACTCCCTCTCCCGAAGAAGCTGGAACCACGACCGTCCAACGTCCAACATTCATATTCTTGCACAACCGCCGCGATATGCGACGCCTTAGAAGTGCAGCCACCAGCGGATCCGTGCGGAACGTCCGCGACGGCTCGACCACCTCTTCGGTGCCCAATCTATTCCATACTCCGTTCCATGGTCAGGAATGTTCCAAGACGCAGACAACAATGGTTTTAAAGACCGGGGATTCTGAGAGAAGCCGATATCTTCACCGTGCGTCCATTCACCTCTCGCTCGCTCACTTTCATGACGCTTTAAGCTGACGACCGTACCAGAGCTATCATGCCTTCGTTGACAAAGCCCCTCTGGCCTGCAGCGTACCGGGTCATCTTACACGCAGCTCGCACTCGGAGAGGCCTCTTCGGCGGCATTCGTCCCCTTGGACGGCATACGGTTATGAAATCCATCCATGAGCCGACCTCTCACTGCAGAATCGGACCTCTACCCACTCCTTTCGCGTTTTCCCAGCCGACTCGGAAGTGCACGATACCCATCGCGTTCCGGACAATCGCAAGGAGCCTGATTGGAGCTGGGAACGAGAATACAGCGAATCCGACGAAAGAATTGAACGAAGCGCAGGGAGTGGTCGCGTTTCGTTGGTCTTGGCTTCAGTTTGCCTGACGCTGTCCGGATGAACACTTCTTCTACCTCTTCTACGATTCAGATTCCCCCATGTTGTCGCCCATTCCGTACCTATCCTTGATCTCTTCCTTCGTCCAGGCATCCTTCGTCTCTGTTCCATCCCCTGAGTTCGCTATTTGCGAGCATTTCTTCTCTTGCTCGTCGCCTTTGGGACCCACACAAACGATCATGGACTCTTCGTATATTCGGTTCTCGTTCTATTCCGTTACATACCCATGTCTGTGCCTACGGACGAATCTTATCCGGTCTCCTGAATTTACTTTCACATCGTCCTCTTCCCTCCTTCGTTGATCTCCCCTTCCACCCATCCTCTGCTTACAGGAACGTTCGTTCTCATCTAGCCTCCTAAACCTGCGGACTGGGGGCGACCTTTTGGGGTATTCCGACGATTGAAGCAGATCCGAATGCACATATCCACGGAAGGAGAGAAAGAAATCGAAGAGGACGGCGGGTATGGAGGGTGTATGAGCATAGGGAGGGAGTAGAAGGTCAGCAATGTGCAGAATTGGAGCTGGGGAGACACCGCCATTTCTTCCACGATGGATCGTACTGGCGAGTCCAGTTACACACCGTCTCTGGAGCGAACGATAGAGGGATAGAGCCGCCAAGGGAACAAGTGGTGCCAGCACGAGTTGCATCGCAAGCTCGAGTCGATTTGGCGGGAGATCGTGGGCGCCACCTGTCTCTCCTGGCCACCACCATCCTTTTCACCCCCACAACGCCTCCAGTCTCCGTTACCTCCGTTCTTCAACGTTTGAGTCTCAAGGCAGAGTTCATGTTTCTTCTGATCGGTATAAGAGTAGGCTTTAACTGTCGATAGACAGGAATTCGAAGCGGAAGATGCTCATAAGGGTGGTACATGGTTGCATGGCGGGAATGACGCCAGCAGAGCCAGAGGTGACAGCATCCATTCAAATAAATGGGAGAAAGTAGGAGTAGGACATCGTAAAAGGAAGCAAAGTGAAACGTACGCAAGGTCCGAGCTTCAGACGAACGTGACCAAAGGCGAAGGCCAAGGATAACAGGAGAAAGAGAGAAATGGAGCTCGTGAGTTTGGACTGAATCGGCAACGCACATCGTAAATACAGAGGGTTGAAGATATATCGGGTACTCATAAATCGACGCAGACAAGGGTCTCCGAGGAAGTGTACACGAGGAAGTGTACACAATCACAAAACCCCTCCACGCGGAACCATGGCCTATATGAGCGCGTCAGCATTGGCTCGATGGCATAAGACAACGACCTACTGGTGCAATGCCAATGTTGTACGGTGGGTACAACAATATCGACTCCTCTCATCTTCGTCTAGAGTCTGTCTACCCCAGAGTGTATGGTAGATTCCACGGAGCTAAACCCCGATTGAATCTGCGATGGGAACTCGTTGGGTATTGAGACGCATCGATGGATGGGACGCAATGAAGACCCGGCGCTTCCTAGAGGTAGTCGATAGGAACTCGGTGGATAAGACGAACAGGGCGAGAGAGTTGCCGAGTGCTGTTCCAGCTGAGTAGCGATGTGTCCTGGTCGTCCACCAAATCATGCCTTGAGGCTGCCGGGAGTTGTGTCGAACCGAGCGGGGCGACCTGCAGGAGGGTAGAGCTGAGGGTACGACAGCCGTTCGAGAGTTCTAGCCTGTCGTGACGATGTAAAGCGGCGGGTCCCAGAGGGAGAGCAGTACTCGATCATGTTGTGCTTGGCGGAGTGAGACGAGGGACGAGGGCATAAGGACGTCGAAAGGCACATCCGTGACTGACAGTAGGGAGGAGGTAAGACTGAGAGCAAGATAAAGGGAGGAAGATACGCACTCAAGATTTCCAGCCGCTTCATTCAATTTCCGGTTCCAGTCCGCCCCATCGAACAAGATTCTCCACCTCTCTCTCAATGGCCTGGTGGAGCTACAGAGAACTTCAACATGAATGCTGAAGGAGGTTAAGGAAAGTGGACGATCGTACCCATATCCAACTCGAAAAGCCGCTTCAACGATGACCTGGTTTGACCAGCACGGAGGAAGATGGCGAGTGTGGCTGGAGCAGGGATCTACGAGTGGGCGGGGTCTCCAGGTATTGCCGAGGGCGTAGGCCAAGGTAGGAGAAAGGATGGGCAATGCAGATTGGGTAAAGCCGTTACTGCCTTCGCGGATGCTGTGAGTGGGGAGGGAGTTGATGGAAGCGCCCATCCAAGAGAGGATGGATGGGAGTTGAAGTTGGCGAGGGAAGGGCCGGCTGCGTTGTGGTTCGGGGTCCTACGGAGCTGCCGGATTGCATGACTCGAGGGCTTCGCTGTAGCATGATGCCCAACCCCTCTTGAAGGGTGGTAGAGGGCCGACCAATGCGCGTTCATCTTCCGAGTCGTATTCGCTCGGAAGCCGCTGTCGAGTAGGGTGACGTCGGGAAGAGAACGACGATGCGGAAGACGGGAGGTGTTGCGAGGCAAAGAGGACGGTGGGGGCTCGGAGACGACGTCGTTTGATGCGTGGTTGTATCAGGCCATCCTCCCTCAGCTGAACGTAGGAAGCGCCAATGGCAGAGAAGAAAGAGTAGGATGAGGCGTTCGCAATCGCCGAAACGATCACTGATGCCTGCGGATCAAGTGTTTGCTTTGACTCCGCCAGCATCGCTCCAAGCTCTCCTCCAAACCATCATCGCCTCCGTCGACCCCCGGCGTCTCTACGTACCAAGACTGACCATTTTCTGCTCTGGTACTGTGATATGTCTTGTCTTTGGGCATTATCCCATCTGTACGTGTAGTATCCCGTCTCAACGGTCAAGTCCCAGTGAAAACACGGTGAAGAATCAAAATCCGGCCCAAACGACCAGTGCGACTGGTAGTGTTGCGTCAGGAAGCATGGCAGAGTCAACTGCGAAATCTTGTGTTCAGTTATCTGAAAGCCCCTTTGAAACAGATACCGGAGCGCCTTCCATGCTCTTCTTCATCGTCAAACGTATCGCGCTCCCCTGTATATTCTCTAGCTCGAAGCTTGCAGGTTACACTCGTCTATCGGCGCGAACCCTCCGCTTCCAGGAATAGGCTCCGAACCTTGCCAGTATTAGCACAGCAAACGAAGGGCAAACTGAACAGAGTTGCTCCGTCCAAGTCCCTCGACATATTGCGCCCCTCTTTCCTGATCATCTCGCAGGTAGAGAGCCCCATCCGATTTGCCACGCGTCGAATTCAAACCCGTTCTTCTCCCAGGTTTATTCCGAATCACCATCTCCAAGCTCTCGATCCTCACGGCCCTCGCTGAGCGACCAGTTTGAGTTTCTCGTG
>JANDKE010000756.1:0-20509 GCA_027627275.1 Coprinellus aureogranulatus | reverse complement strand
TTTTGCTAGACATGAGCATATTGAAGTTTAGTCTACTTTTATCCATACCAACAGAGCTTGAAGGCAATGTCAGAGAATACAAGTTAGCTGGACTGATATACTTTGGAGGATCACATTTCACTTCTCGAATTGTGAGGGATCACCAAGTGTGGTATCACGATGGTATGACCACAGGTCAGTCATCTGATTTTGAAGGTGATATATCAACACTTGGTGATCTTAAATACAAGGGTAACAAGTTCTTAATGTCTGCTATTTACGTGCCCTGCTAACACCTACAGTATAGTGAGACAGTTATGCTGGATAAGGCATTGTGCCCCAAAAGATCCGGACTCGTAACAAGCCATGCGAAGCAGTGGCTACTACACAAGTATCAAGAGGGGTGTCACTGACCCTGTAGCTGACTGTAGCTGACCTGTAACTGACGCGCCTCGCCGACCGATTCTTGATTTTCCAGGGTCGACTGAAGGAGCATCGTCAAACAGCCTATACCATTCGAAAGTACTTCTTTCCAGCTTTTGAACGCACATATTTGACTGACGTGCACCCCAGCTTGGAATCCGTGCATGCTAAAACGGCCTTCTTTGACGGGCGCGTCTAAGGATATCTCGTTCTGACCACCGAAATCCAAAAATGCAATCTCACAAGCTTGCTTCAACTGCCTCTCTACCCCTCTTGTTCACTTATTTACGTTTGTACAAACACCCCCATGTATTTATTTACCCCAATTTCCATTCTGTCGACGCTACGGACGCTGCTTCTGGCTTGTGAGGTTTGCTTGCTTTGACATCAATTCACTTGCACCTCCCGAAACTATACACTCCCCAAATGTCGTCAATCTACAAACTACTCCAAGTCGCTATCATACATATTCAAAGCGACAAGGCTTGCAGTGCTCTTCCGAGCCTGCTGTTTGACTCTCTCTGTTGTTCCGTTTGCAGTACTGCTGTAATGGCCTTGACTCTCGGCCTGTTCGCGCTCGAGTTCCTCCTGACATCTGCGCCGAGCCTCTGCTTCTCTCCTGTTCTGAGGTTTGAAAATGCAGAAAGGCAGTGCACTGGCCGTACTCACTCTTTTTTCCGGAGTCGGCACCTTCGAGCCCGAAGCCGACTGTCGAGTCGTGCTGTAGTCAAATCCCTAGAATAGAACGAGTGGGCTTAGCAGAGCTTTCAACGTGATAGTGTTAACAAGATGTTCATACTTGTAGTAGTATTTCATACTCGATCGCCTGCTTATCTCACGCCGTCTCTCAAGGCGTTTCAACTCCTCGTCGCAGCTAGCGACTGGGCTTTCCATAATTGACGCACTCTTCTTGCGGGGCATTAGCGAGAACTGCGACTGTGTCAGATGCTCACCAAGACTTTGTGCGTATCGTCAAGAATATATGCGAAAAGGAAAGGATATTCATATTGATGTGAGGCATATGGGGTGGTGAGAAATCACAGAGATCCTGAGACATGAGATCGGGTATCTACGCAGACGCCGAAGTAATCTGTGTCTCCAAGACGGAAGCACTAAGGGAAAGGATCTGGTCACGAACAGCGAGTGCCTTACGAAGACGCGCATTCTCCTCCAATGCTGCATCTGCAGCTGCCTTAGCTGCGTCAGCTTCATCCTGCGCCTTTCGCACCTGCTCTTCAGCTTGTTGCTGGACCCTTTGCACGTCAATGTCGGCAGCGCGGTCAGCCTGCTTGACTAGGTGCATCATCGTGCTAACAGCCTTGTGCACCTGCTCGACCTCCTCAGTAGCATCCTTTCGGAGTCGCCGTGATGCGTACTCGAGGAACGGCTGGCGCGAACCAGGATGGAGCATTGCAAGGTACACCCATCCACCGGTGCGCTCAGCCGCTGCTTCAACCTAATCACCATGGAAGTTAGCTTGGAGGACTTACGCTATCTGGACTTGACAAACTTACCCTGGTCACTGCGTCTCGAGACAGACGATCGAAAGCCTTGGTGGCGTCCTTTCGCTTCTGATACAGGTGCTTCATTTTATGAAGCCGAGCAATCTCTGTCAGGGAAATGGAGTTAATAGATTGAAGAAAAGATAAAGGATGTCGACTTACTGTACTTCTTATTTCCACGATAGACGGTAATCCTCCCGTGGATAGGGTTGGCATCGGAAGCGTAAACGCGTGCTTGGATAGTGCGATTGGCAAGGAATGGTGGAAGAGGGAGGCGTCCAGGAGTCTCTGGACTGGATGGGCCCTCGGAAGCTGCAGCAGGAGTCTCCGGGCTGGAAGGGCCCTCGGGCGCTGCGGTAGGACTGGCGTCACCATGAACGTTGACCTCGGGAATGGGTGAGCTGCATCGAGCTCAGCGTTTGGAGAGCAGGAGAGTGAATGAGGATCTCACCGAGATGAGTTACAGAAGGCTGGTTGTGGACGAAGCTGCATGAGTAACATGGGCATCAGTATGAGATGAATTGCGTCCGTGCCACGCAACAAAAGCAGAAGGGCCGGCAAGAGCAGGGCCATCCGAGCTGGAAGTAGTACTAGTACTCACACCTCAACGTCACCTCTCGAAGGAGCGATTTCCAAGAGCAACGAGATAGGCTATGCTGGAAGTAGCGATAAGAGACGCGGAGAACAGACTCGGCGCCCACGCACAAGTCGCTCTTTTATATCCATGGCAGGTATACATTCAGGGCTAAGTTGGGTGAGAGGCACCGGAACCCTGGGAGGATGTGACATTCGGGTGGGTGACTGTCAAGATCTCTCCTTTAGGTCCATCACATAATTCATCATTCGCCGAGAAGAAAGTGTAATCACCAATACATCATGATTCCGATTCTATTCCACCAGTCAACAGGCCTGAATCAGCCTCAGAAACGACGAAGGAGTGGGCTGGAGGGGAGGAATGCGGGGTTTATGACCGACGAGGTAAAGCTTGAGATTCCAGTCCAGGGTTTGCTTCGTGATACGAGTAAAGACGTAAGAAAGGGAAGCCTGAGTTAGCCGGTGAGGGTATCTGCGGCAAGTAACGAAACGGTCGCCTCGAACACAAAGAGAGTTGGAGATAGCCATAGACTTTTTGCCGCATGCTTCCGCAGGAGAATCTGATTTAAGGGGTGACGGTCGAGGGGAACAGCACCACCCACTCGACACTCATCGCGAAGGCGTGAAAGAGACGGTATTCCGGTAAATTGCCTAGCTTCTGGACTTCATAAATTGGGAAGGTGTGCCCTTAAGCGCCCTGCGCGGTGATCAAGGCGTTTGACTAGTCCACCCGGTAAATGGGCTGTCAACAAAGCGGTGAGACAGTACCCATGCCTCACCATGCGAAGCCTCGAAGCCCTAACTCACTCGAACTTTGCTAGAAAGGCTACTCTTCTACCTCCGGGAGAAGTGGAGGCAAAATGCTAGTCGCCGGACCAAGTGTGTACCTTGCACAAATGCGGAGGCTCCAAGTCCTTTTGAAGCAAGGCCTACCTATTTCTTCGCAGGAAGGGTAAGGGTATACATCGCCTATAGGATATAAGGCCTTCGCTCTCCTTTTCATACGGCCCGACAAGCGATAGGGGCAGACGTCTAGCAGGACTTAAGGGTGAGATGGATGAACTCTAGCCACATATGCGCGATCGTTGCAACCGATGCTCTACTCTGAGCAAACACTTCTGGATCCCTTCGTTGCGGGAGAGAAGATGCGCAGGCTTGACGTAATGCGTCACAGTCTGACTCTAGAAGTATGACTTTCTGCGTTGTTTCACGGGTCTCAACGCACTTCTGGGCCAAGGCTGTTAGCCTCAGACGTACCCGTATAGCCGGGTTGAACTCCATGCATCTAACACCTATTTCCGGGCCCTGAGTAGCCCACCGTGACAATTATAAGTTGTTCAAAAACGCAAACCTCCAGCCTCCGGACGTACCATATTCAACCGCGGCTGTGAGTGTTGCCGCTAAAAGCGGATTCTGCAATTGTTTCCAAAGCGCAAACGCGTGAACCAAGTGGGCGCTAACTTGCCGACGAGCGCTTAGGCTTGTTATGCGAGAGCCACGTGCCGATCACCAGCGCACTGAGCGTACATGCCTTAAGAGCTGAGAATGTTTACACGGTGCAGAAGAGTGAAATTGCTTGAACAGAAGGGTGAAGACATACGACAAAGTCTCAGGGATTCGCAGAATGCGCATATGTAGCCTCCAGCCTCGACTTGACATAGTCTCCCGCTTTGATTGGCTCGTATTGAGGAGTTTGCCCGGGCGATAAGCAAGTGGGAATCGGCTATGGAAGCGGAGGAACATTAGAGAAGATGAAAAGGGCCAACCTAGACAACTGACTGTGAGCAACACGTCGTAATCAGTGCCAAAGAACAACGGGATCGAGTAGCGCTCGGCTCCTGAACGATTGATGACCCTGTGAGGCGTAGACTTGAAGACATCGTCTGGATTACAGCGTCGATGGAAGACGGGTGAGTTGGTCGTTTCAATCTGCCAAGAAAAATGCAAGTGTCTTACCCGTCCAGCGAGCGAATTGGTCTCCCAAACTATGAGAAGGGGATCAGATAGAGACAGCATGGGGGTAACAAAGCGCGTACTTCACCACAATCGTCCCTGGGATGGGTACTGCGTCGATCCATTTTCCAGAGGCGTTCTTGACTTGGAGTCCGCCGCATTTGTCTTGCCAGAGCAGGGTGAAGCACTTTCGAGCAGCAGTCAGTCGGACGCAAGACTCCGAGCGAGGTGTTGCAATCCCCACCTCATAACTTTGCAAAGGATATCCATCAGTCGTTGATCGAATGCGAAGGAAATTGATGCTGCAACTACTCACTCTGTATGTTCTCCGATACCAATCTGGCGTTCTTGTATCTTCGTCGGATTCTGAGGAGGGTAATGTAGCAGGCGCATAATCGCAGCGCTCTCTTTCGTCTGCGCGGGAGATCAGAATAAGGTATCTCGGGATTTACCACCTATTGGTACGCACCTTGTCATCGAACCAATTCTCCGGCAAGTCCAAAGCCAAAGCGAACAATGGGAAGAGAACCTTTCCTAGATCCAGTGCCGCATGGCTTGAGATAGTCGACGTTAGTCGAGGCACTTGCGCGAACATGAATTTGGAGGACGCGCACTAGTACTCCATAACAGCGTCTTTGAAGCCTGGCAGTTCATCCGGCCAGACGTTCTCTCCAGACATCGAACCTGTATTCGCGGGAGCGACACTTGGCGTCAGAGACCCTGGCAGTGGCTCGAAGCCGACGTCAAACCCTTCGTGCAGGTCTCCGTTGCCAGTAACGTCAGTGTTTTCGCCCAGAAGAGCGGTGTAGCCTTTGTAGTTGGAGCTCTTATGGATATCAAGCTGCAGGTAGAGTGAGTGCCACAAGTGTGCCTTCGGATGTGCTTAGGTCGCGGAGATAAACCTACAGTCATCTTGACCTCTTCTGGCAGTGCAAAGAATCGTCGTGCAGATTCGATCGTTTTCTCAATCTTCTCTTCCGCGATACCATGATTTTTGACTTCAGCGCGAGCTGAGTTAGCCCACGGTCATCCACGTTCCAGAAGGGATAGCTGAATACCATAGAAAAACCCTACCTGGTATGGCTTCGGTTAAATGAGGGCTCTTACGGGGAGAGGTCTGTCCAACTGAACTTACATTCACACAAGCGTCACGTATCTCAATCGCCAGGGCACTCCTCTTTTCCGCATCGCTTCCAAACGCGTCGGCGATATCGCTAAGTCGTGGTGGCAATTAGGGGGATGAGAGGTATGCAAATATGCAAGGTAGATAGGAGCATAATCAGCCTTGAAGCTAAACAAGAGTAAGTTTCAAAGACCCAACATGACAGGGATCTCGTCGAAAGTGCTTTCAGTCCGCGAGTTCGCCAGAAGGAAACCAGGACATGGCGTCACATCCAGGTTCGGTGAAGGTAGATCTGATCCTGCATGCAAAGAAGTCATGGCGGCTGGTGGTATTCCAAGTGGGCGGATGAGGGTAGATAGGGCAGACCGGTGGATCTTCGAGGTTGTGTTCGTCGCGCGAGAGATGAAAAGCACCCCTATTGGCTCGCCAAACGATTGGAGATCGAAGGTCGTTACCCCCAGGAAGCAACAGGCGTAAACAAACGGATCTCCTTTCATGTTCTAGCTGTGAAGCGCGGGTTCAACAGTGCCTTGCGGATCTGGTCAGATAGGACCTTTCTGGTCGCTGGAAGATGTCCTAAGCTTCACGGACAAGCAGTACTTGACCCAGGAAGACAACCTTGATGAGCTTTGTTGTACTCACTTCCTTCTAGTATGCGGAACGTTCGCACAACGTATTCCAGAAAGGCTTGAGAGAAGAGAAGTATATGCCTTACTTTGGAATGATACATACCCCACTCTATTGGTCTTCATTGCCTCTTCAGCGTGAACTGTATCGAATATCGTGAAGAGGCAGGCATATATCACTGATTAATGGGCCCCAAACCTATCTCTGGTTATCGGTCCATAGGCAATGTCTATACCTCGAAGTCCTTTAGCTCATCCCACGCTGGAAGGTTGAAATGCTCGGGCAGTTGCATCCATGTTGTCCTTCTGCTTGCTGCGTGGGACTCTTGCCCATCTTTCGTACATTCTTCACACAGGATCGTTTGCGTCCCGTCCGAGTCCGATTTTCTGACTCGTTGAAGCTCCTCCCTTGCATATTGTGGCAAGAATATTGCCAGAGGATCTGGACCTTCCATCCATATGCGGGTCAGGACCTTCTGGGAAATCAATGGACAAAAAGATCTGCTTAAGCAGCCCTCGCTAGCACCCAAGCCGGCAAGCGCCTCCTTCCGTGTCAGTAGGAGCCTCTCACGACCGCGCAAGATGCTCCGAATCGCATTATGAGGCAGAGAGAACAAAAATGGATGAGACAGGAGCTCCTCCTGGAATGTGGGTGTTCAGCATAGATATACGGGAAACGGAGGAAGGGTACAGAATAGCCCGATGCGTACCAGATTGTGCCCTATCACACGTAGGTAGAGGCCTGGAAGAATCGACTGAATGCTGCATTCGTGAGCCAGGTTGATGATCTCGAAGAGTTGAGCGACGCAGCCTTCGGAACCAGGCCGAAGCACGAAGCTGGGTGATTCGGCAGAGCCGAGTATCTTGTTGTACTCTTCGAGCGATGTTGGGAACTCTCTCTTAAATCGTGCAAGTCCCTCGTCTCGAACATGTACGAGTTCGTACTTCTTTCCAAGGCGGATCATGCCTATCAAGGCCGGAAGGTCAGGTTTGGCAGTCGCCCCGAGGTGGTCGCTGGTGGGGAACCGTCGTAAATCGCCGTCTGGTGTCAAGGACTTGCCCAATTGTGCGAAATATGCTTACGGGTCACCATAAATCGCTAGAAGTGCATGCTCCATGTCTTCAGCAGAGTCATGCACCTGTACAATCGGACATGCATCGAGAGTGGGCTCATCGAAGGGATGTGGCATCTGGAAGAGGTCGGCGAATACAGTCGACTGCTTCATGAGCACTCCCTTGTGGACCTTAAACTGGAGGCTTCCTGCTTGAATAACAACGTTCCCATCGTCAAACCAGACTTTCTCCGATCGCTTCGGTGTCGTAGAGCTGGCCGAGCCCTCCGCTACGGGCTCTTCCGTCCTTCTGCGCTTTGGCATGATCAGCTGGGAGGTAGTGTAGCAAGGGATAGCGACCATTGGCGATGAGCGTTTCACCAGTCCAGACGTCAAAAATGTGGTCTCTCTGAAGCCACCAGGCTTGCGGACAGTGGGCGTTTCAGAGGAAAGGCACTGGTTGAGCTTGAATGGAGTGACCGCGACGCGCCCCTCGTGATTTTCGCGTGACCGATGATTCTCGTACGCGCTGAGCAGGTTCGCGGTGGAGTGTCGAGAGTTACTCGCCCACTCGACAATAAGGATATTGTGATGCAAAAACGGTGAGGAAACAGTTACGAGAATACATGGAACAATCACAAGGAATACTGGGCATCCGTACGAGATAGCTCAAGGGCGGATTCGGAGGCCATGTTCACCTAAAAGTCGCCTTCTTCATCCGAATCGACCCACCAATCGGGATTAGAGATCCTCACCAAAGGAGGAGCGTTAGAAGGTATCTCTACATTGACAAGCCTGCGCATATTCATATACGCGTAGGAGTGCTCCGCAGGGTCTGCCCTCTTCTCCCGGTTGTACGCAGCAAGCTCCAAGAAGCGCAGCCCAAGATAGTCCCGAGACTTGGAGATAAGTGCAAACACCTTTCGAAGGTTTCTAGGCATCGTTCTCGCCAGTTCCCGAAAAGACATGCCCGTCTCGCCGGTGAGGAAGTTTTGCCTGTAGGACCCTGTGCTTCCGGTGTTACGCGGGACGAAGATGTCCGTTACCCCGTCCCAATTTCCTAGCCGAGCGGTTATCGCCCAAACGGAAAGCCACCACAAGCTTTCCAGGTCGTGCATGAAGTGATACTGGAGGGGATCGGATACCTCTTCATCATCGTCGTCTCCAAAGTCAATCTCATCATCTCCATCCGACAGGAGAGCCCGATCCTCAGCAGTGAGTCCTTGGCTTTCGAAGCGAGCTCGCTTGGCTCTGCGATGTATTTGCTCTTTCGAGGCGACACGGTATCCTTGCGTAATTTCCACGGGCATGAAGCACGGCGTGCCCTGAATGAAATATGTCAATAGTGAAAGCTCATGCTGCGATATGGAGGTACAAACCGTCACAGGATCAGGGGCGTCGTTAGTCGGCTGGAAACGTTTCGCATATTCCAGGTCACTAAGCTTTCCATGAAGTATCCCAACCTCGTCCTTCCATAGCAAGACGTTTCCGCAGCTGATATCGCGATGCACCCAGCCAGCACAGAAGAGCAATAGCAAAGCTGAGGAACAACTTAAGCTTCTCGCATTGTCAGAAAGTACGAAAGCAACTTGTCCACGCACCGGTGAAACAGCTTTGAAGTCCAACAAATAATTCCTTGAGTGATTGAAGGTCTTGGTGATCAAGGTCCAGACAACATTCCTCATACACCAACCTATAGAGTTTCTTGGGGTTGAGCCGGGGAGGTGGGTGAATATTTGCGGGATTGGGGTTTGAACCAGAGTCCGCGTCGGGGCCACTCTGCGATCTGGGCATGGATCTTATCTTTCGGAGGAGTGTAGGATCATGTCGATAGCCCTTGGGCATGGTCGTTGGTTTCCCGACGCAATCCTCTCGGATGGTAAGGAAGTACCTTTCGTAGGCCTTCCTGAACGCCCTTGCCCCAGTAGGCGGGAGTGACTTGTCGATCTCGAAGAGCGCCTTGATGTCGTTCTTCATCGCAACATCGAAGTCAGCGAATTGGGGAGGCGAATAGTATGGGTCCTCCTTTAAGCTCTGCGCAAACTTATTTAAGTCGGCGAATATTGATTGTTGGACTTGGCGTTCGGTGGGCGCGTCGGCGTCCATCCAGACCTCTCTCAACACAACAACCCTGTCGTCCACCCTCGTCAGATCATCGAACGACACGACACGCTCAGCCTCCCAAGCACGAGTCGCGCGCCCAGTCAGACATAAGCGACTCGGTTCGCAAATGGTCTTGCGAGTGCGGTAGAAGTGTTCCCACTTCCCTCCGTCTACTTCGCCGGAGAAGCGATAGACATACGATGCTGAATCGTTTGTGGTTGAAAGCATGATCCTCCGGATGTTGGGATCGAATCCGAGAGACTTCGAGTTCGCGAAGATGAATGAGACGAGGACTTTCACCAATGTGATCGGATCCTAGTAGTAGAGGCGCTATTCAATACATGGTCCTGGGCAAGTCGGGGAATTCAACTCACCTCAAGCAAGCTAAACGCGTCAGACTTGGCAGCATGTGAGCGGCAGAAGTACCAAAGAGAGACCTCATCGCCCTCAATGGTGATCTGAACAAGGGAATGAGAACCCGAGGAGGGACGAGGTGGAAACGGGCCTTACACCATATGTTGCCAGGCGAACGGGATCCTGATTCAGAAGGCGATAGGCAGCGGCGATAAGTTCTTTGCGGTTCTAGGGAATCCGTAAATCGAGGTTCCCCCAACGGAGTCGACGTGTCCAACACAAGCTTACCTTATGCGTATTCGCTTTATGCTTCTCATACCGACATAGGACAGACACATCCGCAGGAGACAACACACCTCCTTGAGAGGGAGGACGTGCAAAAAAGGCACCGAATTGGTCGTTGCTATCGGCGCTCACCCCGAGAAGCACCCTTGTGTGTTGGGGGTCGAGATAGAGGCTCTGCTCTGCATTGGCGTGGCGGCGGAGGTCGTCTGGTAGATTAGCGCTGGGCGTAACAGAGGGTCCAACAGAAGGTTCTAGCGCTTCGCCTTGGGGGTCAGCATTGGAGCACTGGGCCTGAGGGGTGCCAATGGTGTCGAGATTGACATCCCGTATCCTGTCGACAATTGACTTGAGATTCGCGAAGACCACGTTTTCGTCAACCCCTTCCAACTCGACGGAGCCGCCGAATTCGATAAACTTGCCTCTTTCGAAAAGGGCAGGCCCTCCACCAGCAGCACTTTCGAGAGTAGCAATGCATGCTTTCACTTCCTCATCAGTTGGTTCGAACGGCTGGTAAGCTGTTGACCAATCGGCAAGAGTGCAGCAAACAGTTTTGTCCTTCATTTCTTGGGCAATACGTTTATGCATTCGACGAACTGCTTCTTTGATACTCAACGAAGGTTCATAGGTTTGAGATCTACAACGGTAACAGACACGCGTCAGCAAAAGGTGCAGTGGCGAAGCAGGATGTAGCAAATACGCATACTCTGTTGCCTGCATCTCGCTGGCGGAGCAGGGCGGTTGGCGGAGATTCTGGTCTTCATGCATGGTCGTCGAGTATCTTGGAGGTGTGAGAATTTAAACAGTAAGAGCAGAGGTATAACCACTATTTATGGCTCCCGGGCATGGTCATGGTTCTGCTGGCGTGATGAGTGGCTCAGAACAACCACGTTTCGCGGTCGCAATAGCTAGGCAAGTTGGTTGTGTTGAACCAAAACTGACCCAAACATCCCACCGAAGGCAAAGCGATAGCGGGCAACTAGCCGGGTACAACCACAGTGTAACTGTGTAAAGTCTGCACTCGCACGGGCGGGGGAAGGCTGCTGATGACGGAAGTGATGCACCGTCGAGGCGGTTTAGGCGGGAACAAACAACAGTACCAAGCAACACCAAATTCTGTGAATTTCAAGTGCGTTTGAAATTGAATTCTCTCTCTTCTTCGCCATTCCACCCGGTCGCACGCATACCGGCCTATTGTTTTTCCATGGACCAGTATCTTTGTAGGCTTGTGGACCTTTCCTGTGGTCTGAGTCGGCGCCACCATGATCTTCCTTGCCGGACGGCCTTCGTTGAACTCGTGGCCTCTTCACCTTTCTACTATGCTCTTCCTTAACTGCTCTGGATACGTGCGGCATTGACATCGAGGATTCTGGGTATTCTTATGACTTGGGCGATTAGTGAAATCCAAGTCCCTACTCAACGCCTAACCTAGCAACACTGACAAAGGCAGCGCATTTGATTTCGGACACGTATCCTGCATCTCCCGTTCTCCTGGCGCATCTCGTTATCTTGGGGTCACAAGATCTCCCTTAACTCTCAATATGGCAAGTAAATGGAGTTCATTCGCCCCACCTGTTTCAAATCCTGGCCTCCGCAGGCCTCCGCCCGATTCCGGAGGGGCGGTATTCTGCACAAGTGCCAGCTCATCTGCGGCCCTGTGCGCTATTAGTACCACTCCAATCTTAGTGGAAATGCGGCAGTATCCTCCGTATCTGAGCATCTATCTATCCATCCTCATCGGTCTCACCCTCCGTAATGTTGCCCCTTGGCCCCATAATTCTCGCGGGCGAAGCATTCAGTCATCGTTAAGTGGGTGACATTGCTTCGATGGTTCGCATTTGAATCTTGCTCAGTCTGCAGTTACGACGTCGTCAAATCTGAACTGCAGTAGTTGAGTTGTACAGCTATGTATACCTACGAACCAACATCACCTAGAATGCCAATCGCAACGAAGCCCACAAAGACTTTTTGCAACGTCTACCTCTGCCATCCCTGACCATTCACCAGGTCTATCTCTTCCTAGAAGCCCTAGGTATGTTAAGATAATTCCCGTCGAAACCCTACATGTCCTTGTCGATGCTTGGGTGAGCAGTGTGATCACATCTTCCCCGTCAAGTGTCCAATCGAAAGCTTGTTTAACCCATTCTTGTTGCAGAAACCGGCAGAGAACGGGGTCCGCAAGCGTAAGGGTACCTGTTCCAACAGCCCTGCGGAGAGACTGTGGATGCCAACGCGATGTTGGAGGATTGGAAAGGATGTCGAGTGTATCAAAGAATATAGCCACAGTGGTCTCAAACTGACGCCGTGTTTCTTCTTTCTTTCGGAAAAGCTCCAGGTATTTGTGGAATGACTTCTCGAACAAAGGCGGAGACCCTAACTGACACGCCCAGTCCAGTACGCTTCGCCCTCGACGGTCGCACATGGTTATGTTCAAGTTTGGGACATTAACCAGGAAACCAATTATATCATGGACTGCGTCGATGTTTGGAAGCATTCGCGAAATTTTGGAAGATCCTTGCGCTCTCGCGTCTGCTTTTCTCCTGCCAAGCGGAACCTCTTGCTCTTCGGGAGCGTCGGATCACGGTCGTCTGGCTTGAGGAACGAGCTGTGAGAGACCGCGAAGTAGGTGAAGAGAGAAAAGACAGCTGAGGAATGGTATACCTCCGTCTCGACGACGAGATAACCTGCCTCGATAGAGCTGAAAGTTTTGAGCTGGTCGACATCTTCGGCGACCACAGAGACGAGGTCAAGGTTGATGCCAACGGAATGGGCGCCCCTAACCGAAAATAATGCTGCGTGGAAATAGCGCGCTGATCCGTTCGGCTAATGGCAGAATCTCGGGGCGCGCGTCTACCAGGAGGAAGACGAATTCACGGGTGGATAACTTGAATGTGCTTGGAAAAATGGGAAGGATTTTGTGTGAAGATAAGATAAATCGAGAATAACGAGCTCCAGAACGAGATTTTACGGGTTTACGGGATGAAAAGAACAATTCTGCTTTCCTTCGTTGTGTATCCGCTTCGGCTTCAACGCTGTAAAATGAGAAGTCAATATGGTTCTACCCACAACAGAAGGCCTGCATTAGAAAAGGAGGAATTGAAAGTTCTGACCATCTCCGTAGCCAAATAGGGGGCACCATGGGCAATTTGGAACAGCAAAGCAGACCCTGTCTCCAGAAAGGCCAGCCATATGAGCGGACGTGGTAAACAGGTTCAGTGCATGAGCCGACGCGCTGACCCCTGGCTTTGCAGCGCATGACCCAGCAGCGTAATACTCGGAGGGAAGAGCCGCCTTCATGGACTCGAGCGCCCGAGCACGGTAGCCGCGACACGCTTGAAGTTACCAGTCGCTGGTAGTGCCCAAGAATGTGGTACCAGTAGCGAAATAAATGGCGACTTCGAAGCTTTCGAATCAACGTTATCAAACGTCCAGGACAAACGCACCGAAGATGACCTGAGAATGGCGACCCCAACTACGAGATATTGAACTAGCTTACAGTTCTAACTGTGCACTCACTGGTAAATGATACGGAGGCTTCTATGCGCTTGTGAGATGCATGCGACGTGGACGATCAGGAGGAAGGAGGACAGGATACAGAAGCACATTTGATGGAGCGCGGTCAGAGCCAACATATGGACAAACAAGCTGCAATGGTAAGGCAGTTCCATTTCTTTTCCTATCCCAGTGATTTTACCGACAACCCACATTCGAAAAAGCGCTAAATAACGCTCTATAATGCCCTTATTTTTCTCAACCCATCGACTCTCTTTTTTTCCCTCCTGAACCAATGAGCGCTCAAAAACAGCCTACAGCATCTGCCCGCCTAGCTCAATCGGATAGAGCGTCAGACTCTTATCTCCTAGGCGATATATGGCATCTGAAGGCTGCGAGTTCGACCCTCGCGGTGGGCTACTGCTGTTTTTGCTGCGCTCTCTTCCGATAGCTTTTTGTTTCGACGCCTCGGAGAGGTACACGGAGGCGAGGGCAATTTTTCCGTGGCGGATCATTTTTTGATCGGAGTAGCGTCTTCTCCCCGAGCCACTCAAATCTCCGGGAATAGAGGTAAAAACCACTTTCTCTATCGCTCGAAGCTCTTTAGGGATCTCAAAATCGGTTTTTGGGACGCTTGGTCGGATTTCTCTGTCCCATTGAACCCTCTCAACTATGTTTTTGCTTGTCTACGTAAACAAACAGCGGTAAATACAGCCCGCCTAGCTCAATCGGATAGAGCGTCAGACTCTTATCCCTAGGCGGAATCTGAAGGCTGCGAGTTCGACCCTCGCGGTGGGCTACTGATCTTTTTGCATCCCCTCCTGGGTCCCGGGAACCATGGGTCTCTCCCATTTTGCCATTACCAGGACGGAGACCCGCAACCTGGACTACCTCCAAGTTCTATTCCTTTTTTCATAGGGTCAAGCTCCATGTTCCGTCGCACTACCCAGTTTCCTCTGTTCCACTGAATTACGTAGATTTTGACAGGTATTATAGTTAGCTATTAGCTTTAGCATTAGTAGATAGTAAGGTCCCGTCGTGTAGAAGACGTCTAGAATAATCATAAAGGGTTCGTACCCGTTCCAACCTTCCAAGTCCAACAAAATAAACCGAAATCGTGAAAGTCCACCACTAGTCGACTACCAAAGAGCAACGATGATCCCGGCAGCCATACCCAGAGCTAACCCCAGATGCGTCTTCAAGCCCACAGCACCATTCTCCCAATCCCTCCTCGCCGCGTACAACATCACGACGAATGCCTGACCTTCAGGGCTCTGACTCCCAGCCGCTCTAAACGAATGAGGATTCACAACAGGCTGCAACCACCCGTCCTCTGTGAAGTGTGTGTAATCCGTGAAATTGCCGCCTTGGTCGAGAGAAGAGGTGGTCGTGAAGAGGGCGTCCCATGTGTCCTGCGCGTTATGGATATACTTGTATTTGCGCTTCCCTAGCTCTGTACTGGCACGGAAGACGGTAGCAGCGACGAGAGCCGTCCCTGAGGCGTCGTAGAAGTTGCCATCAGCGTTCACTGGTCGGTCGGCGTAGTTCGCAAAGATATGGGTGGAATCCTGAGTGGAGGTGCTGAGATGAGCCCATGGCCGATGAGTAAAAGGAAGTGGTCACTCACGACGTGTGAATACATAGCCTTGTGGATCTCTTCTACCCATTTCTCAAGGTCCTTTCTCTCATTCTTCATGCTATCGGCGAACTCGCTGTTCTTGATAGTGGCATGGACTCGGAGCATGCCAGCTGCAGCCCACCCGTTTCCTGGTACATCCATTAAACGTCAGATTGAGGGAAAAGGGCACGGCAGAGCAGAAGGGAGCGAACTGGGTGGGGGTCCTCGAGGCGCGGGGATCGGAGTGTCTTCCGATCTGGCATTGAGGACAGAACTCGAGTCAAGGAGGTGCTGTCCTGGGCATCGCGACTAAAGGGACTAGAATGCACTCACCGGTCGACCAGAACCCTTCGTCGTTCCCGCTACTTCCCAGTAAGATGTGCCTCCACAGCCCGGTCTTCTCATCGCGCAGATAGTGTCGATAGAGCTTGCATTGGTTATAGGCCTCGACCAGCAGAGTCCGATTGCCAGACAACACGCCGTAGTAGGCAAGGAACGGTGGGACCATGTAGACGTAATCCGACCTATAGAACGATGGACATGAGGTCAACCCAGTCATAGAACGATGTGAAGAAGCACATACCAGAGCTGAACCTGACTTGTCCGGTGAGATATCGCTCCGTCCGAGGTCTTGGGAACGTTGTCACTGAACAGAAAGTCCAACTGGCTCTTCGCCGCCGTCGCGTAGCCCACTCCCTGGTTCACAGAGCTTGTGACGGGCTGCCCCGTCCAGTTCGCCAGGAGCATCGTGATACCATTGGATGCAGGATCGGCTGCAGAGCCATCGGGCATGAGAGGCTGGGGCTTCCCTGGTTCCTCCAGCGTGAGTTACGTACAGGAAAAAAGATAAGTACTACCCACCATCGCCCGTGCCGTCCCAGTCGCCCATGATGCTCGCAGCTATTGCCCAGTACGGCTCCATCGCGTTGTTAAGGTCGGATGGTACATCGTTAGGTGGAGGTAGTGATGGTTTGGCGGATGTGTCGAAGACGCTGTATCGAGTGGCGTTGAGTTCCAGGATGGCTTGGGCTCTTGTTCCCAACTCCCAACTGCGATGCAGTCAGCACGGCGGGCTGGGGGGTGGTATATGAATACGTACCTGGCTTTAGCACTTTCGGCCAGCCTTGCGCTAACGGTATTAATCTGCTCATCCGAGATCTTGACTCCTTGGGCGGACACCAACGTCGATGCAGATGCAAGGCCGATGATGGCAGCCAGAGCGAGGTGGCTGAATCGAAAGGAAGACCTAGGCTTCATGACTGGATCGTGTCTTCTAGTTGTCGTAAGAGAGGAGGAGGAATTAGAGGTCATGAAGCATGCATGGTGTTTCCAGTTCATCCCACTGAAGGTATATATCTTGGCCGACGTTCGTCGTCGGGATGACGACTGCTTAGCGTGGGGTCGGCGGGGTTGACGTTGAGGGTAGACTTCGGCACAACCTCCTTTCCGCAAAATTTAGGTGGTCCACATGGGCTCGCATGGAGGTCTTGGCCCGGGGAGGCGGACTGTCGCAACATGTGTGGGGTCTCAGATCAGGCTGGGCCGACTGGGCGCTTAGATGGAATGGCGGCAATTTTGCACGGCAAAGCCCGAACGGAATGACGTGACGCGACGCATCGGGAGGGGCGCTTCAGAGCCGAATCCCGCTCCGTTCTCTTGGCTTGGTCGATATTGTCGTTCATCCTAACGTGGGGGAAGGGAGAGAGAAAAATGACGAATCGTGTTACAAACTGGTGACCTAAAATCCTCCGAGGAAATGCGCCTTCGACGTCAAAAGAAAATTCAGACTCAACGACAGCAATTATCGAAGCAGGCACTTCTCGCTATATTGTCCCAGCTTTGGTTAGTTTTTGTTCTAGACCTCAAGTGAAAGGGGCTTTTATTGCGCTGTCATATTTGACCTTGAGCGTATTCAGGATGTGGCGTATATCGTCTTCTATGGTCATTTGACTAGAACCTTCAGTTGGGATCAGGATCGAGCGAAGTATATCATCTTCAACCTGCTGTTCGGTCTGGTCTGAGGACAGATGCGTCAATGGATCATGACCTAGAACAGTATAAGGGGTGAAAATCCCTCACCTCGACCCACTTAATCCTTCCTTCCAGCCTGCGTGAACCGCCTCACCAGAATTACCATGCATCACGGAGGCCACACAGAGGGCGGCGGCGCTCATGTATATGTCGAGGACCAATGTAGGCCTAATGGCAAGTGTGACCGGTGTGGAAGCCGCCGTAGGGACAATAAAAAGCAATCTACCCCTGGATGGCCGCTCACACACCCCGACCTCATGACTTTGCCAGCGCGGAAACGGCTTGGCACGACGACGCGCCATGTTTTCGCAGGCACCGCATTTCGTTCCGTCCTTCATGTCATTCGCCTTCGTCCCGCGCGCCCTCACAAAACGCAAGGCGACGCACGATGCAGCCGCGGTCAAGGTAAATGCCCTCTCGGCACCTGTGCCAACGACCTCACAACCTACCGCTTCATCCAAAGGCAAAGAGAAGGCGTCAGAGGGACCGTCGGCGGAGGAGTGCGCGATTCTATTCCGCCTAGCCCTGTCGGAGTACGCGTTATGGAAGGATTCAGATCTTAGGATGAAGCTGGACGAGGGGGATGGATGTGAGTAGCCATTCGCGCCATGAGGAAAGTGGTTGACTGCGATTGTAGACGTCTCGCTACACCACCTACTATATCATTGCCAGGTCCTCGCACCGTTGCGCAAGGTTCATCAGACGCTCCTGGTGAAGCACTTGAAGACTCACCTTGGAGATGTGCTGGACTTCCGGATACTGGTGACAGAACCCAAGCCCTGGTTTAGTACATCCCAACCAGCAGTGGCAGGAGGCTACGAAGTGCGTCTGAAGACGCCACTTTCCTCCACGCTTTCGAAAGTGGAATGGGAGAAGCGGATGGTATACGTGGTGAGCATGGACACCGCTGTCTGTCGCATATAGTCTGACATATACCAGGAAAATGTGCCTATACACTACCGGACCGTCGCAGCGCTTGTCCAATTTCTCCTCGCCCTTCTCCCTACACAAGACGAGCGAACCCCCTTCTCTCGCATACAGAACGTGTACCTTCCTCCACACCACCAGGACAAACCAGGCGACCCTCCTACTTTCAAAGGCTTTGCCGTTGTGACGTTCTTATACGAATCCGACGCGCGGCATATCCTAGAATCATGGCCATGGCATCCGGACGCGATCGAGTCCCAACCTGGACGTTCCACTGACGGAGCGCGGAGTGACTCTAGTATCGACGCTCGGAAGTTCGGTTTTCGTACGACTTCCAAGGCTAGATGGGAAGAGTTACGGGCGGAGTACCTGCTATACAGGCAACAGCTCGTCGACGGAATTAACGCGTTCCAAGATTCATCTGCTCCTGCAGTCCAATCCTCTTCCCGTCTCACATACAACACTGTCACGTCGTCAGCTCCCGCCGACGCTCAACCCGTGTCAAGGCTCCAAGTCGAGACCAGTCAGGCAATGAAGACGCTCCATGCAAGGTGCAGCAGACTCCAGCCATCACCCTCTCCTCCCCCTACCCATACGGATGTCTCCTCTTCATCAAGAACATCCACCCGGAGACGAACAAAACCACACTCAAATCACTCTTCGGCAACCTACTCTCTGGCACCAACGGCGGGATCGACTATGTCGACTTCAACAAAGGAATGGATACATGTTACCTCCGCTTGAGCACGCCCTCCTCAGCACAAGCTCTCTCTTCTCATCTCACGTCCAACCCCATAATCCAAATCAGCGGGCTTGATGATACCGGGTCGCCCTCTTCGACGTCAATGTCAGATTTAGCTAAGAATGCGAGCAAGCCAATAGCAGTGGAGGTGGTGTTAGGAACGAGAGAGCAGATGTACTGGGAAAAGGTCCCAGAGAAGGTTCGGAGAAGTGCAGTGGAGAAGGCCGTTCAACTTAAGTCCGGGAATGGTCCAGGTGAAAGGAACAAGAAGGCGGGCGACGGCGGTGGGCAAGAAGACGTGGGTACGGATGGCAAGAGGCCGAGAAAACGTCGCAAACGATAGCACCATGCAACCGGCACCTCCTTTTCACGCTCCCGCACACTTCGTTCTTTCGATTGTGTATGTCCAGCATATATTCGTTGTGTCCGCGTTCCAAGAAGAGTATTATGTAGATATCAAGCACTGAAGCTGACTAGCAGCGTAGAGGGCATGTAGGGTAGAGTAGGTATCTGAATGAATCCACCATCCAGGATCGTAACATGATAAAAAGAAAGGGAACGGACAGGGAGAGAGAAAAAGGAAGAAGACGGAAGAGGAATGTGCATGTGGCTAGTGGTACAAGATATCGTGACATGATTCGATACGGTGCAAAGCAGAGAGAGAGACAGAGAAAGGGGAGCGTCCATGGTACAGTATGTGGCGGAAGCGAGAACGAGGCGAGGCGGTAGTCATCATAAAGGGTGAACGAAGAGAGGCGAGTATTAATTCAGTAGGGATGAGTTGAAGGGGCAGGTGTGTCGAAGGCGGGAGGTACATCCATATCGACGTGGATGCTGAAGGGAAACCGAGGCCGCAGGCCAGAAAACAAGGAGGATGAGGTAAGGCAGACGCTAGGAAGGCGAGTGTAACCACCAGACAGACGTCAGCTCTGAAGAGACCAGAGAGTGTGTTTGACCACGTCGTATGGTTACGAGGAAGGCAAAAGCACATTCTAGTCTGAAACGAACCGATCCACGTCAAACGAAATGTCGTCAAAGTGCAGCGAATCAAGCTTCATCTCGAAGCTAACGTCAGCGTCTCCAGCCTCCTCCAGCTCCTCCTCTAGAGGTGGTGGTGATGTGGCTACTTTACACGTCGTCGTCGACGCGGACGAGGAGTTAGAGATCCTTGATTTTGTTGACATGGCAGAATGGTTGGCAGAGGAGATGCTATGGCCCGAGTCCGAGGGAGCTACGATGCCTTCCCCCGTCTCGAAGTCACCAAAGTCCAGTTGAGGGTTCTGACCTTCTTCATCGAAGGTCAAGGTATTTTGTCGTCTGTGACGTGATCGTGGAGGCTCCTCCTCTGTGCTGGTAGTCGGTGTCTGAGGTCCAGAGGACTCTGATGAAGTGGATGTTGAAGGCGAGGGTTTACGCTGAAGGGTGGGTGTTGTCCTACCCGAGACTGTGGCGGTACTCATTGGCTCGGGGTCTGCTTGACGGTTCGAATCGAGTTTGGGGCGGGAGGATATGGAGAACATCCTCCGAAGTTTGAGTTTGGTAATACGTTTGAACGTTCCGTTTACGCTGGAGCTGGAAGCTACAGGCGACGTCGCTCGGGGTTGGGTGTCATTAGGTGATGGTTCGGTTGAGCGACGTGGGGATGGTGGGCCAAAGTCGTAAGATTCAGAAGCAGGGGTAAAACTTGAGGAGGATTTTCGGGAGGCAA
>JANDKE010000755.1:0-20544 GCA_027627275.1 Coprinellus aureogranulatus | reverse complement strand
CGAAGAGGGAAGGATTTGCAGGACCCCCGAATATGCTCTCAGAGGCCGGATACAAATCGTGAATTTCCTGTCCGGAATTTTTTCGCCAGGGTCCAAATCCTGTCCGGAAAAAAAACCGGCCTTCTTCGACCCTGCGAAATGCCATTCTTTTTTTCGCATTTTTTCGCCTCGATTTAAGGTCGGAAAACGCGTTTTTCGCCCAGTTTCGAACGCTGGGACGCTCGTACAGTGGCCAGACGCTAACCGCTACGCCATTCATGCTTACCCGTCGTCCAAATGCCAGCCCCTGTGGCCCAAATGGCCCATCCGTGTCCGGAATTTCACCTGGCCTCAGCGAAAAGTGGCCCAAATCCTGTCCGGAATTCGCAACCGACCTCAAAATTTTCGCCCAGATCCTGTCCGGAACCGTCACCACCCTCTGAGAGCATATTCGGGGGTCCTGGATTTGCTTTCTGGGCGACTCCAACGTGGGGAAGGAGTTTAAGGCGTGCCTGGATACCAAGGAGACGCCTCAGAGGGCGTCTGGGAGACCATGGTGTGGTGTCAAAGCATGGATAATACTCAGAATTCAAGCGGGGACGGCGGCCTATTCGAATTCGAGCATATACGAGTACAGCACTTGACGAGTACGAGATACCGGCTCAAAAGCACTTCTCCGGCGTAACGAAGGTCCCCGTTGTCCAAAGGTACTCTCACCGAATTCAAGCTTGTTTGTAAATCCGCACTGCGGCGATGTCGAAGAACGCGTCCTTGTAGTAGTCGGTATTCTTATTGACGAAATCTGGAGAATGACTTCAGCTTCATGCAGAACTGAAGATGCTAAAACGGCGTACCCGCACAAGTCGAAGGACATCCTGAGGATGCATAGGCTGGGCCAGCCCAGTCTCCGCCTAGGGAGAGAAATACACGGGGATCAGTGAGACGCACGTTATCGAGGGAGCCTAGGGGAGGCTTACAGAAACCCAGGTTCATGACGATATGGTGGTCGGTGAAGTGCTTTGTCATGTCGCAGGTAGTGTTAGGGAAATAGGCCGCTGGAGTGCCTACATATCGGTAAACGCGCGTTCTGAGGACTGTAGGAGAGAATAGCCTCACCCAACCATCCGTATTCAACTTCTCGGACGGATTGCTGATGAATGAGGGGACGTGCCCGTATTTGCGGTGCCAGAACCACACTTTGATGAAGTTGGTTCGTCGTTCCATGGCGAACCTGTCAAAGCATGTCAGGGAAAGCAAGGTCATTGGTATATTATCAAGGCTGACCATCCACCACCGTTCTCGTTGAAGCTCGGTCCGAAGCTCTGTGTGGTGGGAAACCGTACGTTGCATCCCCCTCACAATTATTCGAAGCTGAGGATCCAGTCTGCGAGCGATTGGCTGGCATAGTGCACCCTAGTGGAAAGCAGTCAGTTTCAGTTGCGAGAGAATCGTCGAGGAGCAGACTCTTACCAGCAGTTGTGTGCAGGGTCGCGATATTCGGAGGCTTGCCATGGACACCTTCCAGGACGTCTACCTCTCCCTATCCAGTAAGAATAATATCGTCATTAGAGGTCCGAGTGAGCAATATGGGTGCCGTTTCCTCACTCCAGCAGGCCACACAGCTGCCTTCGTCTCCCAAATTGCAGGCCAGGTGCTGAGAATTGATACATGAGTGACCTGGATGCGATACATATTGAAAAACTTGCCCACATCCTTCGGGCATATGCCGAACGTCAAACCTGCAACCACTCTTCCGTCAGCATGCATACAATTCAGCGAAAACAGAGACACGAACACAGCGACGTGGGTGGTGTACGAGTTGTTCGTCCTCATACGCACTGAGTTTCGGCCCGGGCCAGATGGGTTGAGCACCGTCTTGTAGTCGGCACGAAGGATAAAGGAGTCAGATGTAGCGTAAGTGAGGTTGAGGCGCTTTGAGGTTTCTTTGTCTGTGTAGTTTCTACTCGCATGTCAGCCAGCTATACTAACGGCGTGGATGTGAAGGAAGGAATGCCCTCACACTCGACCGTGACTGGGATCCGCGGCATAGAACCAGATGAACTTGTCATAGAAAGCGGGGCCGATGATAGCTTCGGATAGTGCGTAGTTCGCCCCCAGAGTCAGGTCGACCGAGAGCGATAAGAGTGCGTGGATCAGGAGAAGAGTACGCATGGAGGATGCGAGCTGGGGTTTCTGTGCGAAATTCTTGGAGTTGCCGAGGACGATCAGCCCTCACTTTATATGGATGTCCTTGGGGAGCGTAATCGCCCCTGGAAGGGACGCTCCTAGGTTCTAATTGGATAGAACACTGGCTGCCAATCGCAGTACCTAGTTATCATCAGGAACAGAGGTACGTCGAAGCGGAGCCAAGGCTGGAATTCGACATACTGATCCATACCATGCCAAAGCGTTCGCTCAGTAGTCGACGATCATACTTCAACCTGTTGGCTTGAGAGGTTCTCGGAGAAATAAGGCGCGGGCATAGCACGCGAGAGATTTGAAGGAAATGTCTTATTGCGTTCTCCTGCGACTGCAGAGGCGATCGAAGCCCAAGTATGGCAGTCACTGTCGACATTCCTCTGCTACCACGTCAATTACCATCATCGATGCGGCAAACGTAGTACGCACTCACAGCCGTATTCGGAAGCCCTCACTGCGGAGGTTCACAGCGTTTAAAACGAACGCAACGTCAAGTTGAGTCAGTACACGACAAGCAATACATCTGCACTACACCGTATACACCATGCACCACGCACAAGCCGCACAACCTGAGAAGTCATCCACCGTGAAAGCACAACATCACCATTACGAGCACCCTACGTAACATCCAGCAACTTCGACACACCACATCCCCGTCTCCGACGCGCACCACCTCCTGGGCGGTCTACCCTCAAGCCTCAAGTCGAAGCCATCCAGTTCCATATACGAGCAAACTGGGATCAACGAGCAGACTAGGGTGTAAGGCAAACATAAACTCCTGGGATCGCGTGAACGACGGCAGGAAAGGGGTTAAGAGGAAGGAAAATGAAGAAAGGGAGCGATTAGGTGGTGTTGCCAGCGTCACCAGCGTCACCAGCGTGAACGGTGGAGGTGAGAGCCTCGTCGTCGGTAAGGTCGCCGACTTTGCCCCACTGGCGAAGTTGTTCGCCGTGGCGAATGGTGACCCAGAGGAAGCTGGTAAGAATGAGCATAAGCACAGGAATTAGGGGATGATAGAGTATCTTACCCGAATCCAACGAGGGAGAGGACCGCGCTGACAGAGTTCGTGACCAAAGGTCCATAGGCGTCGATCATTGGAAGGATTCCAGCGACCAAGCAACCCATGATGACTGAACGGAAGGAGCTAGGCAAATTAGGTCAGGACCTCGTTCACATAAAGCAATGAAAAGCGCTTACTTATTGGCCGCCGTACCCTCTGCACTCCTCTTCTGCATGATATCCACAATATACGTCGACGGCGGCGTGAGCACGATATCCACACCAACACCGTTGATAAACAAGCACGCGAGGAAGATGCTCAAGCCCAACGTCTTGTCGGTGATGTAGGTCGTGCACAAGCCAGTGATGACCATGGACGTAGGGACGAGGGGGAGGGCATAGAGCGCTGCACGAAGGCGGTCTTCAGGGTACCAGACACCGCCACGTTTACGCCTGTAGCGGACGACGATGTAGTCAGAGAGGCGACCCGCAAGAGGTGCACCGACTGTGCGTGGGTTAGCGGGTGAATATACAAGAAAGATAGAGGGCAGCTTACTCATGTTTCCGAGTCCAGCGGGGAGGAAGCAGGCGCCGATGATGGCTTCATTCGTTATGCCATACTTCTCACCAATGGTGTACGCGATGGGCACAAGGAGGACTGTAAGGCCAACGATATTTCAGAAATTGCGGAATGGAGAAAATGGGGTACTGACCATAGTCGGTAAGGAGCACGAACAAACTGGCGAAGCACTACCACATTGAGTCAGCCTCCCGCCGACAGGATGATCAAACCATGTGTCGACTGACCACAAACAACAAATTGGGACTCTTCAAGAGCCACAGAGGCGCGAAGGGGTTGAGGAACACCGGGAGCTTGTTCTTGATGGCTCTCCCGAGTCCCGCCTGCTCGGACTCATCGTCACCAGTGCTTTTACCCTTCTGCTTCGCCAAATTCGCCTTGTCCACGCCTCTCTCGCCTGGATGACTGGTCTCGGGGAGGAGCGAGGCGAGCATAACGAAAATGACGAGCGCAGCGACACCAATGGCGGCTTGGAGAATACGCCAGGACGAGTAGTGGGCAGCGAAACCGCCGATGAACGGAGCAATGGCTGGACCAAGGAGCACGGCCTGTGGACGCCGAAGGGCGATCGGGTCAGTTTCGCATCCCCATGGAGGAATAACAACATGACTCACAGAATAAAATATACCCATAGCCGTTCCCCTCTCTTCGACCTTGTATATGTCTCCGATGACCCCGGCTCCGACGCTGAACCCAGGGGAAGTGCCGAACGCTTGAAGGAAACGCCATATCATGAGCTCGGGGACGGTGCGTGCGACCGCGACAGCAAATGAACCAAAAATGAGGAGTGGAAGGAAGGTGAGATAGATTGGGCGGCGACCGTCTACAACCAGGTCAGAGAGATATATCTGGAGAGGACGCGAGGGAACTGACAGTACGTGGAATAGGACGACGCTGTCAGTCCTCCCATCGAAGCACCGAAGATGGATACACTGACGCCCATACTATCAAGCCGATCAGCTTCTGTGGAATCGCAGAGAGCAGGGCACCCACCTCACAACCGGTCCCGTCGTGTTCAAGTCCTTCGAAATTTGAGGAATGCATGGAATAAACGTCCCTCCGATGAACACTGGAACATGTTAGCTGCTCAGTTAGCAATGGAAGGTGGATAGGACTCACAAGGAATAATGCCGCAGATGGACACCATCGCGACTATGAACTTCTTCTGCCTCGAAGAGAATCTTTCGTAGACTAGTTCATGCTGGGGGCGCTGGGAGTGTAAGAGAGGTGTCGTCTCCTCAACGTCGCCCGCTCGCGAGCTGGCAGTCGGTTCCTCGACTGTCATTCTGGTTTGCAGAGGTGGAGGGTTGCTGTGAGTCAATTCAATAAGGTAAGGAGTGAGGAAAGGTATGAGAGAAACGCACCGGTTTATATGGTGCTCACATCACTGCGGATGGTTGCAACATGCTGTTCAGATCAAACACCCATGCGGTCCTCCCACCCTTCCCGGTGCCGGTCTTCAAAACCCCAGTCATAGGATGTGTCTCGAACAACGAAGAAAGTGAGGGAAGGGCGAGCTGAGCGGGAGAGGGACGTTGGCTGTGCGTGATGACGGTCTATTCCAAAGCTTGTAGCGGCAAACCAGGCGGATATTCAACTGCTCGGGATTATCCGAGCAGCTACATTTGGACAATAAGCGCCCATCGCGCTGAAAGCGTCGCAGAGAGTTGGGATAATATGCGCCGTTTAGTTCTCACAGGGTACCTTCAAAGTATACACTCAGTTTTGAGTACGTCTACGAACTTTGTTCTATGTATGACGATAGCAACTTCTTCGGGGAGAAGCGCACAGTTTCATTGCTCCGGCACCAAGGTCATTGTCAGGGGCACTTGAATTGGGCAGTTCGAAGGCCTAGGCGAGACGAGGGTTTCCTTCAACATCTGGTCGACATCTGGTCTGTTTTTGGGAGCCTTCCTATCCCGCCATCCTCGGGTTTCGCCATCGAAGAGCGTGTCAAAGAGGTATATCAGCGGCGGATTTGTGGCCTGGGGCCAGGATGGAGCTAACCTCAGGCTAATCCTGCTATCGGAGGGGAAAGGGTAGTGAGCTCAAGTGATATGTTACAGAAGAGTTACAAGCAATTCATCTTCCCGGGTTCCCTACTTTATCCTATGGTATACGGGGTGGCCCATAGGCGGCCTCGATTGATATGAGGTTTACGCCACTATCGTAGGGGTGACGACTTCTAACATGTCGGTTCCTTCGCCGGAGGTCTGTCCTCGAGCACCATTTCCTTCGCCTTCCGATCCAACTCCAGATACCAGCTCATCTTGCCATCCGAGAGGCTCTACATCGAAGAGCGTAGTGAACAGGTATGCTACGACACCCGGATTTCTGCCAAATTTATCGAGGTCTGATTCTAACGCTGGGAACTTCTCCCGGCATTTCTCCTGTATTTGTCGACCCATGCGAATGTGAAGGAGTCCGAAAGGACTGTAGTCTTTCATGCCTATCAGAGAGACGGCGGGTATTAGTTCACACATTACACTTTGCAAGCCGTACATGTGACTCACGAAAAAGCGCTCGCAGCAGAGAAGTTCCGACCAACAGAACAGATAAGGTGCTCAGAAAAGACCCCAGTCCACCAACACCAGAGAGTGCTGCGATGACCGATTTGTCGCGGAATTCTTCTAAGAAAGTGAACGGAAGCGGTAAGACTCTCCGACCAACGGTTAGTCTTGCAATATTCGGCTCAGCTTGGCCAGCGAGCGAGGGCCTTTCCCTGATGAAAACCGGTTCAACGGTGAAGAAGTAGTCATGCCTCTAAAACACTCATCAGATCGGAGGCGAGCGTGTACATGTGTTGCGACAGATATGTACCTCGAAGCCTATCATGGCTTGGATCGACGTCTTGCTTCGCCTCTGGAAGACGAGGTCCACTTGACCCACAATGTTGTCGCCAGGAAGGAGGTAAATCGGCTGGGTTTGCACGATTGCATCGCTTGGATTACTCGCCAAAAGTATGTAGACTCGGGCGGCATTCATGACATCCTTGGCTTGCCGTCCATTTAAGGATCCGAGGTTCGTATAATTGATTTGAAGGGCGAGGGTATGAAGGCCGCTCGAATAGTTGTAACCTGACGACATGCAGGTTTGACCCACGGCAGGCAAATCCTCGATGTAAAGCGTCCCGTAAAGGTCCTCCGCATTTTGACAGACAATGTCATCCCAGTCGTTAAACTCCCAGGCATACTGCACGTCTGCTGAGTAGTTCCGACGATTCAAAGCCGGCCAGGGAATCTAACGCGTTTTATTGTTAAACTATTAGATGGTGCAATGTCAGTGATTGAGGACTCGAAAAAAGTTACCCAGACGATGGTGGTCCAGTGAGACCTAGCCGCTGTGTCTTTCCATAAGTCGGCAACCGATATCTCGGAGGAATAGATTTTTCTTCTCTGTGTCAATCCCACTTCCGAAAGTGGGACAAGGATGAGTTGGTGAACTGAGAAGGATATGATGATGGCGGTCGACGTCAGACTGAGAAGGCCCCGTATGACAGAGAGCCACTTCGATTCCCCGCTAAAATCGTGATGTAAGATCGCGATTGTGGTACAGTATAAAGATTATAAGGGACTTACGGTACCCTCGACTTCCACAGATTTCTGCCAAAAATGGCGACAAACGGCACCAGCGGGTGTCGCCACCATACATTAGGCGGATCGCCTATGACATCCTTGCTGAAGTCCCACTGCCGCTGGGCACGCCTCGATCTTATAAACACCACGATCTTCACGAGCTGGAGCAGAACAAGGAAGAGTCCAATAGTGAAAGTGACGGAGAGATCCAATGCCTGAATCATGGATAGGAAGCGTGCTCGACTTCCTTCGGATGTACCAGGGAGATTGGGATTATGGAATGGTGCTACATCTTCAGTCGACCATTGAGTAGAGTATAAGAAAAGAGCTGCCCCACCATCAGTATATACGAGGAAGAGATGTGCTCGGAGGCTTGCTTACTGGTTGCTTCGCCAATAGCAAAGAGNGTGTCAAAGAAGAGGAATGCTGAGCGCTGAGAAGTTGGCGACAGGGTTGGAAGTACGCTATTCCAAGTGAAGGAGCTATAAGCCAGANAAACCAATATACGNGTAGTACTTCTTACCTGAGGAGGTGATGAAGGATCGTCACAATGACCACTGGGAATTCTATCATTCCCGGGATTCTATAGGATTCTTCTTCCGCTGCNGACGGTCGCACACATCGCAAGACGAGAATTACAAGCCAGGTAATGGTGGACACCACTACAGTCCTGTACAGAACTCGTATCAATAGCGCCAGAGAGCCCATCGGANGCTGGAAAGTGTATCAGTAAGAATTCNGCGNGAGGAATTTGGAAAATACTTTCCGGTGGTCTTATGTACAGCTCTCTTCACCGGGTTTCCCATTGGGTGTTGCTCCACGCTTTGCACCGCATTTTATATCGAATGGGTGAGGGCCCTGGCATATGATCATTGTGATAACAGGGGGGAGTGAAGTTGCACGGTACCCGCTTCCCGAATGAGATGATAGCGGGCGCTTAATCTTTGGGTAAGATTGCGGTGAGCGCACTGCCCATTTACATGATGGAGATAAGGACAGGACGCCACCGGCATAGCTCGANACATGCGAACGGGTGCATGCTCTGCAGGGAGTACCCATTTGTTTTGCTCGCGTCGAGCTAGTTAGGTNAAAGTTCCTGCAAACGGCACGAATTTGGGGAGGTCAGAGGGTCGAAAACGAACGCGTCGAAAAGTGACACAAGGAGAGGCACAAGGCTGAGAGGCAGAAGCAGGCTCGGTACTGATCCACCCATCCTCTTCGTCCGTGATCCAAGGTAATGGCACCTCGCACCAGAACCTGGACCTAGACTGCAGAAGGTATTTTATACGTAGGAGGTCTTGTACCTTTGTTCTCCGGTTGATGGCGGGATATACGGTGGCGCGAGCGGTTTCGGGCGTCTCGTCATGAGGCNAAGATTGCCGAGATTGTTCCATCTCTTCACAGATATCGCGTAGTATCANCCCTTGTGTGCTGCCTCATCCGTGTGTTGCGTCAATGTGAGTCAACCTCCNTNCTATTTTCACAAGATACGCGTTCCTTTCTGGACNCCCGATTAGGGCAGAGGTTGACGAAGGAGTGGGCGACTCACTCGGAANGAGTTACGACAANAGGNTGANTAGAGNTTTATNTCGTNACGGATGTACCCCGTNCCCCNACATATCACAGCCTGAAGCNNGCTCANCTGCGGGAAGTCCGGATTTTGGACTTCGCNGTGCCTCGAGGCAGGGGNATGGTGGGCGCAGGAGGCAAGGCTGACGATCAATTGTTTAGATCAACAAATCAGCCCCAGAAAGGGTTTCCTTCTTGCCACTCACCANACCCACACCGGATTGCATCGCGGCACGTTTTCTTCACCTTCTCTTCCCCNANATCCTCTCGCTTGCGGACCCAGCGTTGACGTTGGGCATCNGACTCCTCATCGATGGTCTTGTGAACTTGGAATCTCAAGGAAGGATGGACATTTGAATTCAATCGGTATGTTGAACGTGATTTGGCNCTTGGAAAACAAACTGACAATGTGGTGCGTGTGCGCAGTCTTATTGTGACGGAAGAGCAACACTATGGCGCAGACGTCGTCAGCTCTCGACCTTTGTAGGCCCAAAACNGTTGGGGAGAATCTTCCAGAGTACCACTGCTTCATNGGGGGCCGCCCACATCCTGGACATCTCTTACCACCGCTCTCGCCAGCCGAGAANCTGGGGAATCTACCACCCACCGCGTCGTCGAGTGAANGCGACCGCATATACGGAGGGGAGATTCCGACCATCCACGGGCGTCTACGGGGGCACAAGGGGCACAAGGGGGACACATATCCGTCACCCCCATCGACCACTTCCGATCCGAAGCACCCTGTTCCATTGCCTTCGACAGCCCTAACCACAGCTAATCCTAATCCTACCTCTTCCAATACNACCACGAACCCTTACGATCTTCCTTACGAAACGCGCTACGATTCCTTCCGGCCACAGGANGGACCCTTTTACTTCGGAGGACTGCTGGACTCNCCNGTCATGACCCTNTGGGCGNCCAACCGCCCTTCTGCCGCCTCTATCTCGGAATGCTCCATGTCCCAGAGACCNTCTCAACCACAACCACGATTTCTCCTGGANGGCCCCANCGTCCGATGTCCACTCCGATTTTCAAGGGCTTGACGCCGTCCGAAGCCAGGCCTGTAAAATGGAACCACTCTCCCCTGTCCAACTGCCACTATCTCCGACATCCCCCTTACTCGAGTTCAAGGCCCCTGGGACCACCCCTACCACATCAGAATTGGGGCCACAGCAGAAGGAGGACGCCGCGTCCCTCTTATCACCTCTATCGCCCGAATGGGATTCCGACTTGACATCACCAACCAGTCCTTCGTCTTCAACCTTGGATCTGTCACCGGTAAATTGGCGACGCACCACTTCTCCATCACACCCCCCTCCAGCATCTTCGTCCTCGTCCAAACCAACCCTTCCTCTTCTTGATATCCCCAATCCAGGCTTCTCGACGCTCCGCTCGTACGCGCCATCACCGACGTCCCCGCTCTGGCTCGCAGACGAGCTTGATGACTCTTTCTACCTCACGAGGCTTGGTTCAACATCATCCCTCGATACCCATGATATCCCCGAGTCGAGTGGCTCGGAGACCGAGCACGGCGGCGACCTCTACATGGTGTCCCCACCGTCAGCTGGCCCACCAGAGACCCCCAGCCCCCAAAGCACGCTGCTTCCATTNTTCCAGCTGGATGTGGNTGATGATCTGGGTGACGATGAGTGGACCAAGANGGGGGATACGCGGTCGGCTGACGTGGTCATGATACCTTCGATACCCGAACTTTTCGAACTTGAATACCCGTCGTCACCATTGATATCGACGCGATCTTTGCTGTCTGACTCTTTGGTCGATGACCCACCCCCGCTTGAGTCTGGTGTTAGCCCGGGAGAGAATGTGGATGCCATTTGCNGCGTGCCTTTGACTGAAGTCGCTCCGTNCCCACAGCTTGAAGCACCCCAGGTGTATGATAGAGCAGTCGGCGAAGATGTTGACTTTAGTGGACCCGAAGATGGGGAAGCATTCAACNCGGAGCTCCTCAGAAGTCCTTCGGTCCGCTTCAGGGAGTACAGGGATCTGCCAGACGATGACGATCTAGCGTCACCGTCTATCCCGNGGTCTTCGTGTTCACCATCCACATCCCTTCTTGAAGCCTCCGATAATGGCGCCGTCCTCACTCTAGGCCGACTACCCACCGCCGACCAGTCTAGTGGCGCCCATTACCTATTATTCCCTGATGGTCCACCTACTCCTTCCTCTTTCTCGACCAACCTCGACACCGATTTTGATTTTGACGCTCTCGATTCGGATACNCTGGATGAGGCCTGCCGCCGCAGGAATTGGAGGAAGTGAAGAGGTTGACACAGTTGCAGGAGAGGGCTAGGGAGTGCGAGCGGATGGCGAAGGAGATGGAGGAGATGGCTGCGGAGGTGGCGTCCTCTGGGGGAAGAGACGTCGCGGAGTCCGACAATGGTAGTCCTGGCCAAATGGAGGGAGATGTGACTCTATTACGAAAAGCCGCTGTTGAGGCGCGTGCGCTTGCGAAGAGGGAGCGAGAGAAGGCGAAGGAGGCTGGGATGCTGGTGAGACTTAAGTTGAAGGAGATCGAAGATCAGGTTGTCTCAGAGGTGGGGGAGGAGAGTACGCTCGGCGGTCAGGCGCTCCCGGGGAAGACCTCATCATATAACTCGTCTGATGAACTCGCCCAACCAGAATCTTCATCCACACGGTCTCTTCTAGTGCACGGCAGTCCTCCTTCGCCAATTCAGTCCTCAGGTCTATCAACACCAACTACGCAAACCCCGACAACGCCTCCTTCGCGGAAGCATCCTCGCTTGGCGGGAATTGCTCAACTGGTTGCGAAGATGTTCTTGAGTCGCCATGAAACTTCGGTACGGCGATCGCCCACAATGCTCTCAACGTTGGACCTTACACCTACCCCTGCGACTTCCAACGAGCCCTCGAGTTCAACCTCGAGCTCCGATTCTGCTTCCTCTCTGTATTCCTCCTCTAGCTCGTCTGATCCCTCCCTCACCCCAGCACTCAATTCCTCGACGCCATCCTCACCGTCCTCATCTGCACCATCCACACCGAAGGCCTCTCCATACAAGTACAAGCACCTCTGGATGAAGGGCGTCGCCTCAGCAAGCCTGCGTCCTCAGCCACCTTCTGTTAGTCCAAGCCACGGGTTCGGGAATCTTCGATAGACTGGGTTCGGGTGCGACAAGGCAACAGCCGTTTGCTCAATACCAGAAGCGGTACAAGTTCCTACGGAGCAGTCCTCTCGCGAAGTATAGCGTTGTGGCTTCGGACGAGGACGAGGACGAGGATACGAGTGGGCGTGATGGCGAGCTGGATCCTGTTGCCGAGCAGGAGGAACAACAACACCACCAGGATGCGGCAACGGATGGTGGTGTCGGAGCGCTGTGGGACGACGACGAGGAAGACCTGGATGGAGGGTTTGAGGCATTGCGGAACCCAATCAATTGGGATAATATTTGAGGTGTGGATTTCTACGCATATCTATTCTCCTTCACGACTGCTCGCCCTTTGCGCGTCTCTTATGTATTTGTATTCGGCCCTTCAAAGCATTGGATCACACCTATCTTCTACAATTCCTTCACGTTGCATCGTTTCATCACGTTTGCGCCAAAATTGCTCCATCCATACTTTCGCATCTTCGCATACCATTGCTGCTTGCTTTCTCGTTCGACCACGGGTTTCTCAAAATCACTCGGTTCTTTCAGTTCGCAACTCCTCTGTGCGACAAGCAGATCAACTTCTTATTCGTCTTCGTCTTGTCCTTCGAAGCGCTTTTCCCCAGAAGTTCGACCTTGAACTCTGTCAGCAGCGTTCTCTGGGCGCGATACAGTCAATCTTCTGCTTTAATATCTGCCTCACTTTCTTTGACCCACATTTACTTCAATTAGAATGAAACGGAACCTCACAATGTAACAGTAGTAATATGCATGTCAATCCTCGACTTTGTGATGCTTGGGCCGCGCCAGGTGTCTTGCTTCCGGGGAAGAATAAGGCCCTGATCGGAAAGTCTGCCTTGCTCTGCTTTGCCTTCAAATTTGGCGGGGAAATCAAAGCAGATGCGTCATCAGTCTGCCTTGATCTGCCTCCTTACCCTGGGAAAGTGGGGTCGAACGCTGTAGAACCCTGCCAAAATGACGGGAAGGCAGAGCAAGGCAAAGCAAGGCAGAGATTCCGATCAGGGCCTAAGCAGCGTAACGCGCCAATGGGGAGAGCCCCCTTTCGTCTCTGATCAACTACGCTCTTTCGTTCACGCCACGATTCTGTCTGCACAGGCCGACGTTTATAACGGTTTGAGGTGGATGCGGAACGGTACCCACCCATTACCATTCCTGAAAACGCATACAAACGCTGGTGGAAAAGGGGCTAGGCATGCCAGAAGTGTCGTGGATTTAACGCGATCTGTGGGCTACGAGGATCAATGGCGCTATTTGGAGGATAGGCGGTGATTGCAATCGTAGTTGTAGTCATGAGGCGGAAATTCAGTTAGAATAATCGATGTTCGTTGGACACCATACCCCATCGCCTGGTTAGGGAGTATGGCCCAGAGAGCGGAAAGGACTGCGTGTAACCTGAAAGCAATCGGCGCTATCAATCGTGGGTTAGGGAGCGAAGGAAACGATACCCATGAAGGGGCGACTCCCGCCGTATAAGCAATACATATCCAGCGATTGTGGGCCTGTGGCCGTTTCCCCAAGAGCGAGACGACCGAACGTGAGCGCTCGGAATCTTCCATTCGTACCTGGGCGGCGTCCTCTCGTCACATTCGGGCCACACTGATCGGGAGAAGGGCGCGACAGGGCAGCACGTCTGAGTAAGACAATTGAAGAACACTTTAGGCGCCCGCCATGAACAGCCTGTCAGTCATCCGCAGCTACCAGTGTCACTGTCAGATGCAGCATCGCTCAACTGGAGAGGCACCTCATTGCTTGACTTCAAGGGCCTCCAGCTGGCGCGCTCTTGAGTGAGGGTCAAACATCCTTGTCCCTTTTGCACGCTAGCCTCGGTTCGCGAGCAGGGACGATATGTTTCAAGGAAGCTGGGACTAATTACTCAGCAGCTGCGCTCGGGATCGGGAATGAATGTTCCAGCAGGCTTTCCTGTGCAAAGGGTACGTGTGATAAGCGCCCAGTCAAGGGAGTCAATGATTAATCACATATCACTTATTATCACGACCATCAAGTGCCGTGGATGCCTTCCTCGTGTCCGATACATTGAAAAGGACCATCGCGAAGTGGCAGCCTGAGATTCCCCTTTCCCAATTATCCCCCCTTCCTCTGCTCGCGAACGTGGTCCATCATGGCTAGCATCATCATCCACTTCCTCTCTACTGCGTCCACCCGCTTGTTCGTCTTACGCTTCGTAATTGTCTCGGGGCTCGCAGCAATGGTCTATATAATTTTTTCTTTCAATGGAGAGTTCAACCAGGCGTTTCCTTGGGCACTCTTGACACCTGCCCTAGTCACCAACATCCATCATATTGGCAGGTGCGTCTCACTCGCTGCATCTCGCGCCGTAGGGAAAGAATGACCTAGCGACGGACCTCAGTGCTTTCGGACCCCGATGTTTTCCGCTCAGAAGGTGGATGGACATACCTCTCACTGTGCTGGAGACAGGCTGTGAGTAATTGCTGTAGCAGTAGTCATCATCACTTCGTTCGTGATACTGAAGCTCCAGAGCAGTTTATATTTTCATGATCTCATGGATTACTTACGAGACTTCCTCAGAGGGAGTAAACTACGGGTTCCTTCCTCGGGAGGTTATGATGGGAATCGTGTCTCTCTGGACAATCGCCATTAGCCTTTTCGCATTGCTGTTCCTCAAGGTTGTTGAATTCATACGCACTCCGAAGCGATCCTGGTTCGATGTAGTGGATGTGGCGCGCGTGCCGACGAGCCCATGGTGGAAATACCCTGCGTTTGCGATATTCGGGAGAAAGCTGTGGGATCCAAGAGTACCGTGAGTCGCGCACTATGACACATCCTGTGCAATGCTGACCTTCGATCAGAGGTGAAGCACAGTGGCTTGCCCTTCTTCGCGGGGTGTTTTCCGTCGTCGCCTTATCTGTAATTGCGGCTTTTGGCCTTTACCAGGTTATCATTCTACCGATCGCGGAGAATGGCTTGATTCCTCACCGTCAGTTCCGAACGGAAATTCTTCCAGATGTTCTGGGTGAAGCAGAAGCGAAAGCAAACTGGACCGCTGTCGTCGTGAGTCACATCGGTTTTCGCGTCTCCGCTGAGTGACGCTCACTGTCTTAGGTCTGGGAGGAGCGTGAAAACGCAACGATGGCGGTAGCGGACGCAGTAGACTTCGGGTGGACTTTCTCGAATAGTGAATACTCCAGAGGGGACCCTCTATGCCTGAAGCTCGGGCAGATAGAGACTGCGTGCGAAGTCGAAGGGTACAAGTGTGTCCAATCTCGCCCGTACTACCCTGAAGGCCTAAACTGTGCAAGATTGGGACAAGCCTATTTGTCGAACATTCGCATCAGCATCAACTTCACTGAGTTGTTCGATCCGGAGATAGGGCTAGGGAAACAACCAGCAGTCATCTACAACGCAGTGCGTGTGTATATCGGGCTCGCAGAAGAGGCGGACAACATCGTGGCCACGACGCGTCCAATTCACATATTTCCCGGTACTCACCTTTTGAGTATTGTCGATGTCCTTGTCAGGCAACAGATTCGCTCACCTGCGCTCGCAACCCTTGGGTTTGAGGTAAGCACCCATGCATGCACCGATTAGAACGATTTGTGACCGTACCTCCAGACACACGACACCTTCCTCACGGTAGAGCCCATGTATACTATTCCCAACCCCTTCACCAACATTAGCGATCCCAACATATCGACGCTTTCGATAACGAAGGAGAGAAGGAAGAGCGAGTGGATTATCATCCAGGACTATCGGAATAAGTCGGTGCTGGCTGGCCTTTCAGGTGTGGGAGGCTTGGGCTCGTTCCTGAGCGCGCTGCTTGTGATCTTCCTCGGAACTTCTCTTATGAGGGCCGTTATGAGTGAGCACCTATCACTAGTCATCCATTGAGAGGCTTGCTCAAAGTACCGATGATAGGGAGCAAGGAGCACAGTCCGTTCGGACTCCTGCACAGCGGGATGGGTAGTCAGATGGCCGAGGCTTGTCAGGAGAGGTTCCCAGCCCTCGAGGGAGACATCGAGCGATACCAGAAGGACCCCGGCATCGTAGCTTACTTACTCAGCACGCTTATTGACATGGCGCCTCTGGGGTTCCACGACACCGGGAACAAGATAGAACGACAAGCGAAGGTGTCTCAAGATCTCGAGGATCGTTTCGTACAGCTTCCACATCAAGAGGGCAAAGATGAAGAGACAATGGCGTTGGTACCGCGCGAGGAGAAGGAGGGAGAGGCAATGGAGGGGCTGGATTCAAAACTTGAGAAGGGGTTCACTGACTCCGGGGATAGTGACTTGCGGTAATTCTCAGGGTCGTATACAAATTCATCAATGTGGTTGAGACGGTGTCGGCGACTGGGTGGTCAGAGGAGGTGCTCAACTGCGCGGATATCCAATGAGCAGAGTCGCTTGTTGACATACTATAAGATTCATCGTCTCGTGGTATGATGGTTATTGGCAAACAGTCGGACAAGGAGCGTTTGAATTCCTGTGTGTCCGTTGGCAAGTACGCCGAGGCTGCTCTGGAAGAGTGGAAGCGGAGATGCAGAACAACCACTGGCATTGTAGCTGTCATGGTCTGAGACAAGGAGCGATAGGACCCCCGGCAGCCCACCCAAATGCCTCTGCCAAAATCGCCCATTTTCAGGCATTTTTATCCGGACGTTTTCGGCCAGTTTTTATCCGGACCTTGGAAGAGACCTCTCGACCGCCCAATTTTTATCCGGACAAAGGGAAAGGCCTAAAATTGGTCAAAAATCGCAATTTTCGCTGCGCTGAGCGCATTTTCACCTTTTTCAACGTATTCTGGGGTTTCAGGTTCATCTTAGACTGTCCCAGTTGTGAAAGACTCAGCGGAGAGTGTTTCTTCCGCCATGAAGGGAGGAGAAGCGTGACCTGTCGGACGGGCGCCTACCTAAATAGGCCCTAGCGAAGGGTACAAACCACCCACTTATTCGCCCTAGGTATTCCTGGAACGATCATTCTGCACAGAAGCTGTCAGTTTCGGCGCCCATACTTGTATGCAAACTGGTGGGATTCCCCAACACTCACCCGTATATGGTCTCGAGCGGCCGGCAGCCGTGGGTTTTTATCCGGACTGGAAGAGGCCCGTCGTCGGGACCCCCATTCTTATCCGGACATCTGCACAAGGCCTCCGGCCAAAATTTGGGCCTTTTTATCCGGACAGGCTAAAGGCATTCGGCCATTTTTGGGCCATTTTTATCCGGACTTTACAGAGGCATTTGGGTGGGTTGCCGGGGGTCCTGGAGCGATGCGTGCGGGCAGCGTGACCATGTGGGCGACGTTCGAAATGAACGATTTGAACAGTGATGGGACTCCATGGTTAGGGTTATCCTCCTCTGTTGAAAACCACCATCATCGCGCAGTGCCAGCGCGAATTAGGCGCTTGCCACCCGCCGATTCGGGTAAGCAAGCGTGCACTTGACGAGACTGCCACAGCCAGGTCGCTACTGTCTCTCGTTTGTCGACGACATTCGTGGTTGACCACGGCCCTCGTCCAGGAGCACAATGTCAGCCGAGCCGCAGAGAAACACGTCCATCATCGTTCAAGCATCATGTCAAGCGTTTGAGCTGGTACTGATAAAAAGGCCTATAAGTACGAACGACGGTACGCATTTATTTCATTCCTTCTCAACATGGCCCGGCCCTCGTTCCAGTTCTTGATTCTCAAATCCACCAGACTCGCCGTTCTACGCCTGGTGGTGGGGTCAGCTTTGAGCCTCTTGGTTTACTCTATCATTATCCTCCGAGAGGTCTTCGATGCTTGGATGCCATGGCTTGTTATCCTACCAATGCTTGTCACAGTGATCCACCACCTGGGAAGGTATGGGTTGCCCCTGCCAGGAGATGTGGACCAACGTTACTGAAACGAATTAGTACACTCGGTCCGCGCCGCTTTCCTCTACGTCGATGGATGGACATTCCCCTGACGGCTCTCGAAGCGTGTGGTGAGTGAGGCTCACAGAAGTCCAGACGTTGTACTATTGGAAGGGTGTCTGATTTCCTCAATAGTCTTTGGTTGGATTTGTGGTCTTATTCATTGTGCAATCCAGCTCAGACGATGGCCTCGGGTCTGCTAACAGCATAGTACCACAAGAGACTGTTCTTCTCATGGTATTCATATGCGCTTTAGCTCTGGGCCTTTCTCTCCTACTGCTGTTGAAGATTATGGAATTACGGTACACACCTGAGGGACGATGGTCCGACAAAGTCGATGTAGCACATATATCGCAGGAACCCTGGTGGAAGTACCCAGTATTTGCACTTCTCGGGAGGAAGCTTTGGAGATCGAGGGTGCCGTGCGCAATGTTTCTATCTCTGTGATCCTCCGACTGACCCATTCAAAAGTGGTCAATCCGACTGGCTTTCTATCGTTCGGGGGATATCCGCTGTTTTGGCCATCCTGATGATGATAGCTTTTGCGACATACCAGATCATCCTCTCGCCTGTCGCAGAAATGGGGATGGTTCCCCACAGGCAATTTCGGGCGCGTTTCCTGCCGGAATCGATTATCAGGCTGGAAAATCAAGCAAATTGGACAGTAGCAGTGGTAAGTACCGTACCTTACCAGCATGGCAGTTGTTGACTTCCGTCGGCGGTTTCATAGATGTGGGAAACAAGGAGCGACGCAGCAAGGACTCTCGCAGAGGCTGTAACGGTTGATTGGGATTTCGACACGGACACCTACAATGGTGGTCCAACTTGCGGCACCGTCGTTTCAATCGCCGGGGAATGTGATGGCCCTGGTCTATCGAATTACGAATGCCTCCAGTCAAGACCTGACTGGGTACAGTGTTCCGGCTGGGGTATAGCTCCAACATTGCAAACCATTCGTATCAAAATCGACTTCGCGGGCCTGTTCCCTCCAGGTAATTCTGCAGGAGGTCGGCGAGACAAGATTTCCGACGCGGCTCGCATCTACGTTGGACTGGCAGAAGAGTTCGACCCAGTCGCCACCGCCACGAGGCCTATTCAGCTATTCCCTGGCACAGATCTACTCAGTGTCGTGGATGTTGTGATCCGCCAACGCCTCAGTTCGCCGGGTCTCGCAACACTAGGTTTCGAGGTGAGTGGCTACACACAATAGCAAGAGCATTTGCATTGACGCCAAATGTCACGTCAGAGTCACAACAGTATTCTAATTGTCGACCCTGTTTACACGATTACCAACGGCTTTGCCAACAGCACTAGCCCAGATATAGGCACAATTTCAATTACGAGGGAGAATATCAAGAGCGAGTGGATTGTCATCCAGGATTTCCGCGCGAAGTCAGTCCTCACCGGACTTTCTGGAGTCGGTGGTTTGGGCTCGTTCCTCAGCACACTACTAGTGATATTCTTGGGTACTTCGCTCATGAGAGCAGTAATGCGTGAGTAACTCAATACATCTCTCGGCGCTTGGACTCACGCCTGAATTGCCACAGGGAGCAAGGAGTATAGCCCACTGGGTCTCCTACACAGTGGCATGAGCGACAAGATGGCGAAGGCGTGTAGAGAGAAATACCCCGAGCTCGAAGCTGACATCCTCCAGTTGCAAAAGAATCCCGGCGTAGTCGCGTACTTATTCGACACACTCGTCGATATGGGGCCTATAGGTCACCGAGAGGTGATGCACAATGTCGAAGGGCATTCTTTGCCAAGGGAAAATTCCGAGATGGTGGAGCTGGTCCCATTCACTGGGCAAAAACCAGGAGGGGAGGATGTCGGCCCGAATCTCGAAAAAGGAGCTTTAGGAGACCGTAGCAATGTTTGGTGATTCGCTTGTTCATTCTTCGTATTCACACGCTATGTGTGGCGAGGGTTTATGAATCAGAATGGACGCACCTATATGGCGCGCATTCGTAACATTCATGCAGGCCGTGCATCTTCAGCGCAGGCAAAGCGAAAACGAGGAGACAGCAGCATTGGTGTCGCATGAGAAGGAGAAGCAATTCGGAGAGCGGCGTGATTCAGAACCTGAGACGGGGTTGACGCATGAAGAATCGGCCCATGAGGCTCTACCGCGGATAGCAGACACCCCACGCACCGTGTTAGACTCGTTACCGTCCCTCGACGACTATCGAGGGGTTCCCCCTCCCATAGAGGGCCGGTTACGGGTCTAGCACCGTGTCTTCAGAGACCTTTCCTCTATAATTGCCCAGGAAATAGAGAAATAACGCCCTTTATGTTTGCTTGCAAGTGGATTTCCCTACGCCAACCTATTTGCGCTTGTTCTTCGTGTCGGGGGTCAAAACTGCGACCGCAGGCTTTAACGAGTTTGCAACGAGTTTGGTCGGACAATCGGCATTGGAAGCTCTCGGAGTCACCTCTGAACCGAGAGGAACTAGGGTATGAACCCGTGCTTCGCATCCGGGAAGGGAATTGGATCATTGGATGTCGAAGTTACAACATACAAATGGATTTTGTATTCGCTATGTATATATCAGAGGGAAGGCTATCTGGATGCAATAGTGCGGGTATGGGATGTGTAGTAAGCGCCGTCGTCTAGTGTTAATCAACAGGGT